>CAUYPK010154899.1:0-24380 GCA_963574355.1 Loris lydekkerianus | reverse complement strand
AATCGTTTGAGGTGTCTGTGACCTGTAATACTATTGCACAATTTACCCAGGGTGACAAACGGAAAAACAAAAACAAAAAAAAAAAAAAAAAAAAAAAAAAAAAAAAAAGAAAAGCTAGTTGAACATACATAGCAACTCTGTGGAAAAGATGCACAAAACTTTTATGACATCATAAATTTTGTGTAGTGTGTGGTGAAATATAAACACTAAATAAGCTAATTTAATATTTGTTGACAGTTACATACAGAATAGAGGCATGATATTCTGCCTTCTTAACATGCCACGAAATCTTATTGGAAAACTTATTTTAAGTTTTTGACAGATCACTTCTAAAAAATAATCTCAGAAATCCAGCTGCATTTACTCAGTAACAAGAGTGGCGGTGCAATTCAAAGTAATATCCTATTAATAAAATGTTAGAGTCAAAATAATATCTGAGAAAGGAAAACCATTATAGTAATATTCAAATGCACATATGGAGAGACATCAAATGAAATGATTACACTTATTTTTCTTTTTAACAATGGCAAAAACAGAAACAGTAAATGAAAGCTATCAAAAGAACTTTCAACTTAACATCAAAAATGGGTCTCTAATACAATTGTGTAAATGGGGAAGTTGTTACTTAAGTGTTGTTTGGAAAATAATTATGCTGGCGAACAGAAAAGACAGAAGGGTGAGGGGAGAAGATAATCTGTGTTTTTACTTCTAGCTCTAAAATTTTATGATTTTGTGCTAACCTGATAAATGATACCAGAGGTGCTCAAGAGATTCATCTCAGGATCATAAATAAGGGAGATACCTTATTTATGGGAAATAAGGGAAATGAATGACTTCACACACAAAAAAATTAACTTATGTCCAAGATTATCAACAATGAATCATTAAAATTTTTGATAAGCAATTCTTTTCATACCGAATAAAAATTAACAGATTTAAAGTACATATTCTAAGACATTCACTAGAATATTTAATTAGTCAACTCAGCAGATAAAACCACAATTCTTTCTATTCTATATTTTCTTGGTTTTTTTTTTTTTTTTTGTCGTTTGTTTGTTTTTTTCCTGAGTTGCTGATCTCTGAGGGTATAGTTGTATTATTTAGGGTGTAGTGATGAACTTGATGAACTTAATAGACTTCATAAAGAAAAGTGGTCTTCTCAGTATTAAAGACTTCCTTGCCCCCTCCTGTTAACTGCTGACCCAACAAAACAACTAATTTAACGTTTTAACTTTTCACATTTCAAGCAAATATTTTGACATCACATAGGTAAAGTTTTAAGCCCTTTGAATTAGTTTTTTTATCTTTAAATTGCGGTTACCTATATGCCTTTTGGAAAGATTCTAAGTAAGAACACAAAATACCTCATATTGAACTAGTTTGCAACTAGGAAGTATATTGAAGAGACTATTAATAATGTTTTTGTATTAATCCTAATGCTGCCTGAAAGAAATATACCCTTGATATGCAGGTAAAAGAGGATTTTACACCCAAGCAATGATCCAGAGTGTTTCAATATAGCTTATAGAACCATAAAAAGAGTTTCTTTCCTGATAAGGTTTACTGTTTGCTAAGAGTTGATTTTGTTAGAAATAATGTCAGAAACAGATTTAATAATTTTTTTTTTTGACTTTTGTAAGCTAGTTCTCACTATAAGCCTGATAAAGTCACAATTGCACCAACTTTAAATAACAATATTTTAAATGATTTTTTGACTAATAACATACAAATAACTCTCTTGAGATGATTATTTTAAATGTATATATATATATGTTATGAATATTTACTAAAATACTATATGTATTCACATACCCTTTTTCATATAATTTCAATTAAAAATTTACATTTATGTATTTGTAACAGTGTTGATGAAAATTTTTCATATATATTTATTAATATTTTCTCTATTTAAAATAAACAAGGTGTGTGGTATCTCTTCTCTCTTTCTTTCTCTCTCTCTTTCTTTCTTTCTTTCTCTTTTCTCTCTCTCCGCTCTCTCTCTCTCCCCCCCTTCCCCTTTTTTCTTTCTTTTTTTACATGTTATGGTGTAAAAGCCTTCCTTGAATAGATTGCTTGGATCTTGATCTTGATGGAAAAAAAAAAAAGGCCTGAATTTTGGTTTACCATGTATGTCCTGCATCATCCTAATGTAGGTTCTACAATAATTATCACATAAAATATGAAAACAATATTCTACAA
Organism: Loris lydekkerianus; assembly: GCA_963574355.1. Taxonomy (NCBI): domain Eukaryota; kingdom Metazoa; phylum Chordata; class Mammalia; order Primates; family Lorisidae; genus Loris; species Loris lydekkerianus. The sequence continues at coordinate 22,181 of CAUYPK010154899.1, read as the reverse complement.
TAGTTATAAAATAAAATATGAAACAAGTATTCTATAAAAATTATTAAATAAAACATGAAAACAATATTAAATTTTCAATTGAAAATACTTGTTAATTGCAGGAGTGTCTTTGTGGAGTCTTAGTTTTTCTAATGCAAGATCATATCATCAGTGAAAAGTGATAGTTCGACCTCCTCCTTCTTGGTTTAGGTACCCTTTATTTTTATCTTCTGGTTGATGGCTCTGCCCAGGACTTCCATCACTGTGTTGAATAGAAGTTGTGAAGGGAACATCTTTGCCTTGTTCCATTTCTTAGTGGCAATGTTTTTACTTTTCACCATTCAGTATGATGCTGGCTATGGCTATGTTGGATTTTACTTTTTAATTTTGAAATATGATTTTATGAACACTAATCTCTTGCTACTCACAAAATTAATTAAATGTGGATAAAATACTTAAATACAAGGCATGAAATCACAAGAATTCTAGAAGAAAACACTTCTAAACATCAGTCCAGGGAAAAAAAATTAATGACCAAAAACTGCAATGCCAATTATAGCAGCAACAAAAACAAGTAAATAGGATTTGATTAAATTTGAGATCTTCTTCATAGCTAAAGAGACACACACTTTCTATGCAAATAGACAGCCTATAAAATGGGAGAAAATATTCTCACTCTCTACAGCTAATAAAGTGTTAATATATAGACTCTATAAAGAACTCAAACCAGAAAAGAAAAATCTATCAACCACGTGTAACAGTGGGGAAAAGACAAAAACAGAAGCATATGACAGAAGATAAACAAATGGCCAGCAAAGGCGAGAAAATGCTCAATATTAAGAATCACCAGGGAAATTCAATTTAAGACCACAAAGAGATAGCACCTTATTCCTGTTAGACTAACATATAAAAAAGTTCAAAACAATAGATTCTGACATGGATGCAGAGAGAAAAGAGCACTTATAAAATGTTGATGGAACTGTAAATTAGTACAAATCCTATGGAAAAGAGTATGAAAACTTCTAAAAGAACTAAAAGTAGACCTACCAATTGATCCAGCAGTCCCTCTCATGAGTATCTATTCAAAGGAAAATAAGTCCTTTTCTCAAAAAGAGACCTTCACTCAAATGTGTATTGCAGCATAATTCACAACTGCAAAAATGTGGAATCAACCCCCATGCCTGCCATAAGTACACTATAGAGAACTCCTCAGCCATAAAAAATGATGCATTGATGCATTTTTTAGAAATTTGAAAGAAACTGGAAAAACAAACACTACATGTACTCTCTAACAATTTAGAACTAACCAATGAGCACACAAGTACACAGAGGGAAATAAATGTCATTGAAAAATTTGCAAGAGAGAGGGAGGAGGAGGGGAAGGATCAAAATCTACTTAACAGGTGTAACGAACGTTGGGTGATGGGCACATTTATAGCTCTCTCTCAAGCCATGTATCAGAAACATCTGTACTCTCTTAATATCTTTACATTAAAAAAAGATATAATATAAAACTTAAATAATTGGAAATTTTTGCCACACCCTCAGAGCATATATATCCATAATTAAAGCTAATTTCACCAGATAACAAATATTTTTACTTGCTAATTCTTGCTGTCAGAATTGCTCTGTAATTCTATTTTTATCAGTTATACTAGAGATCTCTTTCTGTATATTCTGCTATCATCTCAAAGTCTATATTCAGAAAATCTAACCTGTTTCTTCAACACATCTGGCATGCTACTGTCAGACTAATTGTCAATCATCACAAGACAAGAATATGCACAGTATCAAGATTGTCTTTGGAGAAATTATAAAGTGCTTAGCCAATCTTTCAATGCTCTTATGATCTGAGACTATATTGTAACAAGTTGTTTATAATATATAGTCCAATGGGAGAAAGAAGACCAGCTTCTATCGACTACCCACCATTTCAAATTAGACTCTTATAAATTTTATTGTTAATTAATTTAATATTCCCAATGCCACATTGAAGCAAGTTTAAAATCATGATTTATATATGAATTAGAAAACAAATTGAGGCATTCTGTTGTTTTGCTTACCAATTCTTTTCTCTGAATAGTACCATGGCCTTCTTTATCTTTCTACAACTCTGCTTATGGCCAAGATGCTATTAAATTCTTATAAATATTCAAATTGCATTAATACTTCAAAGTTCAGTTTATATTCCATTTACTCTATAAGAATTAATAATTCAAAAAAAGAAAATTATATGAAATAATATTGCCTTTAGAATCAAAACTATATATTGTATTAATAAAATGATTGCATGAAAACTGTTTTGATAATTATTGAATTATCATATCTAGCACATACATGCCTCTTGTAGGGAGGAAAAATAATATATATGTATTGGTGTAAGTGTTATGGTTTTTATATAATCCCAGAGTTTTCATTACTGTTAGTAATTTTTTTAATTATATAATGTTTTTTGTTTTATATGTCTACATATCATAGAATTAGATCTGTAGCAAATCCTATGACAGAAATAGTCAATTTAAAAAAATAATTGTTTCTACTTTTGGTTTGTTTTGCCATTTATGGAAATGATCAATGCCTTTTTTCCTTTATCTATTTTTGAATACAGAAGACTACCATATTATTGATTCGAACTGCAATTTTATGTTAGAATTTCTCATTAATTGAACATGTGTATAGTAAAAAAAGTGCTTCTGAGATAAGAACATTTTGGTTAGTGAACAGGCATATCTCAAGTTAGATATTCCCTATAAATTCTTCATGCAAATACATTAAAATAAGGTTAAAGAATCTTTGTGAAAAAATAAAAATAATAATTTTTATATGAACAGGCTGGAGTTTCATAATTTTTTTTTTATTTCTTGTAAAATACTCCTGCCACAATTCTATACAAATATAGTTTATTTTGTTTTACTTTAACTATATGCCAAATTTCATCCCCATGTTATTATCTTTTTAACTTTACCCCCTATAAGTTATTTTGTTTATACATCTCAGACATTTGATTTCCAAATGCCAAAAGATTCTTTAATTTTCTAGAACTCGTTATGTTAGAAAAATTAAAAAATCATACTGAGCCAGTAAAACAGAGTGGTAAAAACCATGAGTTTTGCATTCAAGTCTAAGAGATTTGAGGTGTGATTTCATAATATGTCAACAATGTAGTCATGGCCAATTTAATTAACCTTTCTGAATATCAATTTCAGTACAACTCTTTAATAATTAATGCCTTCCTGTTAAAGAGAAAAGCTGAATATGGAACTTAAAGGCCTATTGTAGTGATTAAAAGATGCTGTTAGTTTCAAATAGTGACTAGCACCTAATTAGTGTTATTAATAATATATACTGTATCTTATTTGCTATACATGTATAATACCTTTAGAAGAAAATATTTTAATATAAACAAATTTGAAGCTATTCCATTATTTTCAGCTTTGCATATTTGTTGCTAACCATTTAGAATATTAAATTACCATTGATAAAAAAGTCAAAATAGTTTTACCTTTATATTTCTAATTGGAAATTCTTTAGAGCATTACTATTACAGTGACTCCCAAAATATATTCAAAAAATATTTCTTAAGTGTGTATTTATTATATTTTTTAGTTTCTAACTAATAGTTCAGGGAAACACTGATCAAGTAATAGAAGAACATAGTTGGGAAAATAAGATCATGTATTCAGCCATTGGTTTTGTAGAAGTATTTTAAAAATGTATCAAATGATAACACATATCAAGTGATACAAAAATGTAGTGAGAAAATATAATCCTATATTCTGAAATTGGTTTTGACTAAAAGTATTTTAGGGATTATCAATTTCATAAAATAATATTCAACTCTAGATAAAGCATACAAAGACATAAAAGTCTGTTCAGAATTAATTGATTAATTTTGTGAGACTTACTATTTCTTTTGCAAAAATTTAAAATACACAGATGGTCAAAGTACACATGATCTTTGGAAAGTCTTGCTCCCTAATGCCTCTGGGTGTGCTGTGCTTTGTTTGTCAAAATGGTGTCAAGTCTGTTAGAACAGTCTGGCCAGTTTTGACAGAATTTCTTCCTAAATTAAAGATAGAAAGCAGAAATTTTTAGTTTTGTGGGAGACACTTGAGTGTTATCATCAGCTCTCAGTGAGAAAGTTATTTCTCACTGCTTGATTAGATTTATTTTTTTTCTTAAAGAATGAGATTATTCTCTACTTCATTAAAAATTTTAACCATTCATTTTATTTAGCTTTTTAAAAAGCTGTATCACCCCCATGTAGTAAAAATAATGTGATTAAATCAATATTTCAGTAGACATAAGTTTGACATCACAGAAAAGTACATTTGACTTCTGCTCCTTCCACTTATTGGTATGAATGCATTATTCTTAAAAAAAGTTTTTAATGGAACTAACAATGTGTTATTTTTTTTTCTTTTTTATTTTTTTTATTATAGATAAAAATATGCACCACAATGTGTTATTTTTATCAATATTTCATAACACAACTACAAAGTATTTATCAAGGTGCTTAACAAGTACTTAACAAGTTGAGTCAGAATTTATACAAGTTGCTGTTCTTGTAAGTTGTCATGAATGTTAGGCTCAGGTCTTGAGCAAGAATCCTATTTACCATATTTAGTTCACAAAGAACTGATGGTCAACAGGCAATTATACTGACAAAAACTACTGTTCAATTAAACTGGCATTTATTGACTACCTACTGCTCACCCCAATGTTAGGTGTTGTATACCTATTAAAGGATCATCAACATGGCCAGCATTTTACAGAGGGGGAACCATATAAGCTAACGGAATAAATGTTCTATTTTTTACTTTTAGAAAATCACCCGCCATTTAAACCTAGGCCTGTCTGTGTCCAAAGCCCATGCGAATACCAATAAGAAAGTTTCCCTCTGACCTTTCCTACTAGAGCCTACGTGTGCACATGGACAGATAATAAACACGCCATAAATGATATTACTACTATCTTTAGACTATAGGAGGCAGGTGAGAATGAGAAAGAGAAGTAAGGAGCAAGGTACAGATTGTTGATGGGGCTGCAATCATCACCATAAACTCCTGAATGATTTTTCATTATGATTTCAGACCAAAGCCAACAGTAAAAATCAAGATAACTTGCAAAATAGAACCTGTGCTGCACACACAGAACTTGTCACGTCAAGGGACATATTTCCATTGAGAGGAGAGAAGATGAAAGAGAAGTGAGGAATGTGGAGTGACAGCAAGAATTAGAAAAAGCTGCCTTTGAAATGTCCAGAAAACCAATGGCAACCTTCCTCTCTTTTACTTTATTCCCTGCTTAAAATACCATTTATGACATTGCTTAATATAGGAAGAAAAGGTTGAATTTTTCAGACAGAGATTTTTAGGTAACCTATCTGGAAGACTGACACATGATTTTGTATTCTTCTACAAATGGTATGTTGATTTGCAGATATTTCTTTTCTTTTCTTTTCAGTGGCTTCACTAAACATTTTATTCAAACATCTCATATTAGGTTTGTAGATAAAGTAAAGAAATACAAATATTTCTTTGTCATAAAAAAAATTACATCACTTTTTTTTTAATAAAGGAAAGTTTGAAATAGGATTAATTGTATTGAAAGAGCATATAGATGAGGAACGTGATCATAGATGAAAGGAAATAGGTAAAAGAAAGACAAAGTATATTTTAGGACTTTAAAGCAGATAATCCTATCATTAAAGAATAATTTTGCCTGAATTCTTGTGTGTGTGTGTATGTTTTCTAGCAAAAATTATTATCATTAAAATGTTTACATCAGTTTAAAGTTTTTTATTGTAAAAAACTTTTATTAGCTTGTCAATTCTTACATATAAGAAATGTCCTAAAAGATTAATTCTCCTTCATAGTGCAAAAGGATCACATAAGGACAAAGGTAGTAATACATGGAGAAAAACAATGTTATCTGTGCAGTCGAGAGCAGTTTTTAATGTGCCTCGGATGGATGTGTATGCTGGAGAGCCTTGCTGAGGCAGGCTAGTCAAGGAACTAGAGAAAGGGATCACTGAGCCTAAGGGAATATAACAGCAAAATATTTTTCAAGCAACATGTGTTCTAAAGTACAAAATGATATCACTTCCACAAGTTGATATTCAGACATAATAAAAATAAAAATTGTAAAAAACTTATTTTTAGGCTTTTTAGGTTTTCTCTCGATTTTTTAAAAGAAGGAGTAGCGACGAGAGAAAGTTCCCACATTTTCAATTTGTTTCTCTTTATGCTTAGAGGAATAATCACTGGGAAATATGCTGCTATAATATGCTGGAATTCTTACATGCCATTGGGTTTTTAATCCTTGAATAATTAAAATATTTACTGCCATTTTTTTGACGTTTAAATGTCTATTTAAAACTCATAAAACTGTCAGTTTTGAGTTGTCTAAAAAAGAATCATCCCTAATATAGGAATTATTCCACCCATGATAGGCTTTATTTTACTGTAAAATAAAGGGAGGTAAACCTTTTTTATACCATAGACTGTTTTCAAGTAAATATATATATATATGTATATATATATATATATATATATTTTTTTTTTTTTTTTTTTTTTTTTTTTTTGTATAGACAGTTTCTCACTTTACCGCCCTTGGTAGAGTGCCGTGATGTTACAGGACTCACAGCAACCCCCAGCTCTTGGGCTTATGCAATTCTCTTGCCTCAGCCTACCGAGCACCTGGGACTACAGGACTACAGGCGTCTCTGCCACAATGCCCGGCTATTTTTTGGTTGCAGTTTGGCTGGGGCTGGGTTTGAACCTGCCACCCTCCGTATATGGGGCTGGCGCCCTACTCACAGGGGCTGCCCGTAAAGTTATATTTTTAATACAACATGTTTTGGAAAGTATTACACTTTTACAGTAATTGAATAGTGAATCATACCTAAATCTGTATCTGAATCATGCCAATTTTACATCCTCTCATTCTGTTTTGGCTTTCTGTCTTATTTTGTTTTTAAGTACTCACAGTGAAATTTTATGCAAAATTTTCAGAGATGCTACAATATTCTTCTGTATGTGTACAATTTTCATTCAATCCATATTGGTCAACTCTGGATAGTGCACCACTAAAGAGTGCCTCGCCCTCTCTAAGTGAGATAATGGAGATGTTTTCTGTAAACATTGAAAAATCATATAAACTTCACAAAATATTCTCTATAAATATGTATGTTTTGCTATGCATTACTAAACATTCTTAATTATTCCACACCAGCTCCCATAAAGTTAATAAGCTTGAAAATTCTCCTATTATATGTAAGAAAAACCTGCCAACATGTGTTAAGAGAACTTGATTATAAAAAAATAGTCAAAGCTTATTTTATTAACATTAGAAAAACACCCAGGGTTATTGAAAATTAACTGAAATAAATCTTTTCTTCAAAGACTTGGATCTAATAAAATGTGAATATATTAATTATGAATTGTAATAGGCTTTTATCATTAAAAATAGATCACTTTTAGAATTTGCTTTGAAGCAACCAAACTAGCTTCTTCTTTTTTTTAAGAGACAGTCTCATTTTGTCGCCCTTGGTAGAGTGCTGTGGTGTCACAGCTCACAGCAACCTCCAGTTCTTGGGCTTAGGCAATTCTCTTGCCTCAGCCTCCCAATTTTCTGGGACTCCAGGCGCCTGCGACAATGCCCAGCTATTTTTTGTTGCAGTTTGGCCGGGGCCGGGTTTGAACCCTCCACCTTCAGTATATAGGGCCTGCGCCCTACTCACTGAGCTATAGGTGCCACCCACAAACTAGCCTCTATATAAGCATAAGTTTATATAATCCAGCGTTGATGAATTGTCAATATGTTCTTAATGAGATGCAATTTCTAAATTTCTAAATATGAGTCTAAACATAAATAATTTTGAATTTTAACATTAAGGCAGGCACATCAAGTGCAAAATTAAAATTCAAATGAAAGTTTCATCCTGTGCCAAATAGTTTGATGAGCAGGAACATCCTCCAAACTGGGTTTAGGTAAGATAATTTATATCATAGTAGAGTAAGTTATCTGAGATACAACACGATAAAAATAATTTATTAATTGACATTTTATTTTAATAAGAAGACATTTTTAAAAAGCTGGCAACTGACAGATAGTTAAAATAATTTGGGGTACATATTCAAACAGTAAAATCAGTATCTAGAAAGAATATTTGCATCCCCATGTTCATTGGAGCATTACTTACAATAGCCAAGACATGGAAACTGCTTAAATATCTTACAGTAGATGAATGGATAAGGAAAATATGATATATCGATAGATCTATACCTAGCTATATAATGAAATGTTGTTCAGCTTCAAAATAAAAGAAAAATCTTATTATTTGTGTCAATGTGGATGAACCTGAAGGGCATTAAACTAAGTGAAATAGGCCAGGCATCAGCTACAAACGCTTCATGTTCTCATTTATATGTGGAAGCTAAATAATAATAATAATGATAAAAATAACTTTAATTAGAATTTATGGTAACAGACAATAGAATAATGGCAGTTACCAGGGCCTGGCAGCTTGGGGAGATATTGATCAAAGAGTACCAACTTTCATTTGTACATGAGTTAGTTTTAAAGACCTAACGTATGACATGATGAGGTAGTTAGTAACGTATTGTCTACTTGAAATTTTTACAAGAGTAGATCTCAAGTGTTCTTACTACACACATCCATACAATGGTAACTATACGGAGTGATGGGTTTATACCAGCTCGATTGTGTCAGTCATTTTATAATGTATACATATGCCAAAATATCACATTATATGCTTTAAATATATACAATGTTAATTTGCCAATAATACCACAATAAAGCTGGAAAAATCTTTTCCAGCTTACATAATAAAGCTTTTAAAATACTCTAAGACAATGATCTGACAAAATTAGGAAATATAATTTCAAAGAAGGAAGAAATGTGGAAAATACTGTGAAAAATATAAACATAACAAATAGAATAGACCAAACTTCGGAAGTATAAATTAGTAGAAAAAGCATAATTGGATACAGTGAATAAACTTTTCAAAGTCTGTGTATTACCTGAAGGTACACTACTATGATTTTACTCTAATTTGAGAGGTTCTTTCAAGTTGTTAACAATGTAGGAAAGATGTCAAAGAGTTGATCATAGGAGGAAAAGGAGGAAGATCAGCATGACTGAACCTGAAGCTGTTGCCGATCATACTATTGCTGCAGATGTTATGGGAATTGTGCATGTTCTGTTACAGGCAGTGGAATTTGACTACATTTAAAGATCAAACATTAACACAATGCTTTCCAATTTGTCTTTGAGAAGGATTTTATTTCCAAGGTGCATGCTATTTCCAGGGCAGGACGAAATACAAGACTAAAGTCTTAAGCCACATTTGTGTCTGCCATAGTTTTTAAAGCAAAGCTATGTAAAATACTTTCTGAAACTCTCCACTGCATTAACTCAGGAAAGAATTGAGAAGTTTTGAACATACAGGGAATTCCACCAGATTGAAATGCTTTTAGCAGCTGGTGTACAAATCTTAGAAATATAAATGTTACAAAGCCAAAATAATTTTTGAAGTTTCTCACAGAACATAAAATGGCAAGGTTCTGAAGAAATGGTTTTATTGTAATCCCGCTCAGGTCAAGTCAAGGTCAAACACAAATGAATGCAATTATCTTTTTTTTACATTTTATTTTAGTATACTCTTTCTTTTATACCTCTCTGTCTTTCCCCTTTGTCAGTTTTGTCCTTGTAGGAGGTCTATGGTCAAGCAATTAATTTTTAGTGTTAGTATTTTCACAAAGGTGTGAAATGCTTTCCTTTGTTCCTTCTGATCTCTGAATGCTCACCTTGCATTAAGAACCTGCCCTATTTATTTGGAGTCAATAATGTACCTCCATGTGTTGTGAGCACTAGAATATTACCTTTGTGCACTAATTAATTGAATATGGTAATGAGGGCATGACTACAAAGTCAAAGTAGGAGAAAATGAGAAACAGGCAATTTATTTACCAGTGCAGAAACAGTGAAAGCAGGTTTGCTCTTCCTAAAAGAATACTTTTCAAAAGTTAAATTTGCATGTTAGTTTAAGTTCAAATTTGAATAGATGTATCACTAGAGGAGACCCAATTTTTAAATAAAAATAATGACATTGCTTTAAACCTCTTACATGAAGCTAAATAATACTGCTGTTATATTAATTCTTCCCCTAAATTACTGTTAACCTGCTTCATTTTTCTACCTTATGTGTTATTAGCTGTAAATTTGTTTCTTGAATACTGCATGCTTTATATCCAAATCTTCATAGTATGTACTAAAGTAGAGAAAGTTTCTTGGGAACTTCCACTGAATTAAGAACAAAAATAAAATTCATGCAGCACTAGAAAAGTGTTGTAATAATTACAGAATGATTTTAGCAGGCAAATTCATTTTCTCAAATGCATTTTTAAAATTTTTTCAAGAAATCAGTTTTGTCCACTTCATCAGAAAGGTCTCTGCTCTCCCTTCTCTACCCACAAAAATGAAATCAGCAGCTTTTTAACTAAAAATAAGTAAATAAAGTTTATTTTTATTGGATGCTCCATAATTTCCCTCATATTTTAGGATGTTTACAATGTAATGTTGAGATAGACTTGTGACAGATTAACTATATCAAGAAAATGTACATTATTAGTTTCCTCTTACAAAATCAATTGAAAAAAAGGAAGATTAGAATTTAGTGAAGTTGGACTTTCCTACCAGGACAGCTAAAAACTTGCTATTGATTTCAAAAATGTGGTGATCCTTTCCCTGAAATGTCACTTTGATTCTGATTAGAGTGAGAACATTGCATCAGTTAGACAAGGATGAAGCACAGCGTATCATCCACTCTTATTAAATATAATACTAGTGGACTATTGTTATCAATATAATTGGCTAACATTTTCATTCTATATTTTAGAGTTGTGTATATGTTTTATAATTCTGTAAATTAATATATTTCACCCTGGTATAACAATTTCCAATCTAAGAAAGTGACAAAGTGATGAAATTTAGAATTAAATTTAGACTTCAAGTCCTGGTAATGATTGCTTAGATCAAAATTTGGGAATTAATTATATATAGAAATATTCCTATAAGAAATAAGAATATGTATTGTTTTGGTGTTCTCACCAGAAATATCCATTATGTAATGACAAGTGTACATATTTATTTTTATTCATCCGCTTTACAATTCTATACCCTTGTTTTCATTTTTTTTTATACTTTCCTAATTAAAGATAGTGTTGAAAGTAATTATTTGTGTAGTTATCTTTGAGTACCTTGAGTGATGTGATGTATTTCCTCTATTTATGCACTTGTTTTTCCTTCCACTATGGACCACCTGAAATTCCTTTCTCTTTACAGATCAAACTGTGAATTTTTCCATTTTCAATGTTAAGATTCAAAATGTAGGTGGCAATTACTATGGCAAAACCTTTCTATTACATGAACAGACTGGGTAATTCTCCTCTTTTTGCCACTAAAACATGATCTTTGCTTTTAAAAAGAAAGAACCTAAGAATATTTTCTTTACGTATTTTTCTATTTAGTCAAATATATTTAAACTGACTTTTCAGAAAGAAGTCATAGAAGATTAATATTTTAGGATAAGCTTAGCCCAACACAGTAACTTGAAGCTTCTCCTTATAATGTGGTTATAATGTTGTTTAAGTGTGGTAGCTCAAGGTAGTTGCTAAAATAATCAAATGAAACAAGTAGTAGTTTAGCAAGAAAGAGTTTGTTAACAATCTGTACATCAGGCAAGGCCATATCCTAGTGACTGTAGTCCTTAACCTCTTTCCCAGAATAGCAGAACTGCAGGGTCTTAATCAGCCCCATTGACATACTAGCCCAGGTCATCCTGACTGCCTCTGCCCTGCTGATATCTAGCCAACTGCCTAACAAAGTGGTGATTCATAAAATGTAATGTACATATAAAGTATCTGGGGATACTGTTAAACACGCAGAATCTTGGATCCACCTCCACATCCATCGAAGCAGGGCTTCTGGGGGGAAATTTCATGCAGATAAATATGGATCTTGTGCTGGCAAAGACTTAGCTATCTCAATGAAACTAGCTAGCCTCTTAAAACTGCAGATTTACATTCCTTCTGTGATCTTGAAACTCATCTTAAAATTCACAGAGGGCAACAAAATTAGCTAGTTTTCTTTTCTATAAAAAGGGAATTAACATTTGTCAAAAAGCTAGAAAATGGAAGACTAGGATTCAAATGCAGATCTGTCTGGCTTCTAAATCTGTGCACTTTCTGCAACAATATGGACATTGATTCTAGTTTAAGAGTTTCCTGCATGAATATATGAATTACTTGGATATATTATGTTGCATAATCATATATGGAGAAATAAAGCAGAAAATCTGGAATCAGATTTTTCCTACATTTAAGTTGCATCTCTCTTACTGATGTTGGTTTATCATGTGGAAAATAATGACAATCGAAATCTTACCTTTTTACCCACCCAACACCTCTAACCATTATAATACAACTTTCCTTATATTGTCCTTTTCTCTAATTAATCATTTCACATTTTCTTAATGTCTTACCTTTCAAAAACCATTTTAATGCATTGAGACCAGTATTAATTTTACATGCCTTTGTTCTTGATCCTTAATATATTTCTATGACATTCTGCTTCAAAAAAAGAAACAAATAAATGTAACTAAAAATATTTAATAGCACGTTTTAAATTTTATTTTGAAATACTTCTATTATATATTTCAGAAAAGTGAAAAAAGGAAAAATTTTGTTACAAAAGTTACAAAAGGAAAACTTTCCATATGCCCTTTATCTGCATTTCACAAATATTACCAGTTTATTGCTTTGTTTGCTTTGAACATTCTCTCTTTCTCCCACTCTCACTCTCTCTCCCCAAATATGATCTATAATGAGTAAACATATTGCCTTACATACTCATAGTATAATTATCAAAATCATAAGCTTGCCATTATTAGAATATTGTTCTGTAATGCACTAAAAGTCCAATTTCATCAATAGTTCTGCTGAATCTGGGTATAAGTAAACTAATTTACCAGGAACCAATCATGAATCAGATGTAAATTAATCATGTCTTTTTAGTTTCCAAAAAATCATAAAAATTTTTGCCTTTTATTTCAGAAATAGGATGGCCTTTGGTGCTTTGGGCCGGTTTGTCACGCTGTCTCAGGGTATGAAACCCAGAATGTGCTGCTTTTTGAAATGCTTCAGATACAGTGTGAGCAGGGTACATAACAACTGCACAGCTGAGGCTCCATCTGTCCCGTGCAGTTTTCCTGAACCTTGGGGGGCTGGCTTGTGATAAATCCTAGTCTTCCATTGTCCCTGGTTGCCTATCTGTAAGTAAGAAATTGGCCTTGTGCAACTTATGTGCACAGGTGTTCTGGCTCACCTGACTCAGACAAGTTGGTAACCAAGGCACAATTAACCTGCAACAGAGGATTGTCTGCCAGCTTTCTCAGTGTAGTTCTATTTTTCACTTTACATGTCTTGTGGGGTATATTTTGTACTTTGTGGTGGTATATTCTCAGACTTATAACTCTTCTTCCCTCAATACATAGATAATTAAAGCCCAAAACAATAATTATTGTTTACTAAAGATACTGCCCAAAAAGGTTATTTATTGTCTAGTGAAGGTTGATTTAGTCACTCCATTGTTTCTTTTGTATTTATTATTTGGAAATTATCTATAAAGTAGAGCCTTCCCTTCTCTCTTATCTATTTTCCTATCTATCCCATCTCTCTGTTCATTTATACATCCACCTGCTATCTATATATCATCTTTTTATTATTCATGTGTTCCTATCATTATTATTGCATATATACTTATTTTCTTCAGTGGGTTATACAATATTTTGAGTCATATAGTGAAGCTACATTTGTTACATTTAATATTTCATTTTTTATACTTAGGCACCTGGTGCTATTTAGAATGTATTCTTATGAGTGATGTGATATATGGTTATTATAGTTTACAATTTTTTATCCAAGAAATTGTCTAGTTGTCTCATTACCATTTATAAAAAGTTTATCTTTTTCCCAGTGATAAGAGAGATTCCATGTTTAAGATAGAAACTGTAATATGAAAGTATAAAATCATGTATATAGATATATATGAGCTTTAACTTATTGTTTATGTTGTTAATGCCTTCTGTGTTTTATTTCTATCTTATCCAGCAAAATAGTGGCATACTGAGAGATCCTGAATTTCATTCTGCCTTGGAAAAGTAAATAATAGCGAGTGGGGTGCCGGCCCCATGTACTGAGGGTGGCGGGTTCAAACCCAGCCCCGGCCAAACTGCAACAAAAAAATAGCCGGGCATTGTGGTGGGCGCCTATAGTCCTAGCTGCTCAGGAGGCTGAGGCAGGAGAATCGTGTAAGCCCAGAAGCTGGAGGTTGCTGTGAGCTGTGTGACGTCATGACACTCTACTGACAGTAAAGAAAGACTGTCTCAACAACAACAACAAAAAAAAAGTAAATACTAGTTATTTGTTACATGAATATGTATCTAACTTGTGAATTGTCAATTTTAGCTTTTTTAAAAAAGTATAAAATATCAGTTAAAGAGGAGGGATAAGATTTGGATTCTGTTATACAACACTGTGACCATAGTTAATAAAAAAATGTATGTTTAATTATTACTAAGAGAGTAGTAGATAAGGGAGTAGATTTTAAGTGTTTAAGTAGTAGATAAGAGTAGATTTTATGTAGATTTTAAGTAGTAGTAAGAGAGTAGATTTTAAGTGTTTTCACCACACACACACAAAGATATGAAATAATGCACATGTTAATTAGTTCAGTTTTAGCATTTCACAATCTATATATATTTCAAAACATAATATCATTACCATAAATATTATATATAATTTTATTTGGAAAATTTAAAGATGAGCATATACATAAGAATTGGTCTTTGCCACAGTCATATTTTCATTTTAATTTTGTTTTGTCTGGTAAAGGGCAAATTAAGTTTTTGCATATTTATGGTTTCAGTTCCTCTAATGTGTCATTGGTGAACTTTTTACATTCAGCTTTCTTCAATCACTTTGATCTACATGAGTGTCTTGTATAATGTAGATAGTTGGATTTCTTTCTGTGAACCGAATTGGAAATACTTTGCTTATTAAGTGGGCTTGCACATTGTGTGTTTCCAGTTGTTTTATAATTTATAACCATCAATGGTTTATTACATTTCCATATTTTTGTGCACATGCTATATTTTCATTTCTCTTTATTTTTTTACAAAATATTTGCATTTTATTCTATTATTTACCTTTATATTCATATCTTTTTCTAGTGCACTTATTTGCCAGGGTCCTGCCCCAGGGCCAGAGTCCTTTAAGATCTGTGGAACTGGTGGAGATCCACTGAAGAAAGATAAAGTTCAAAGAGGTGAGAGATAGAGACAGAACACGCAGAATAGAGTATTCAAAGGTGCGAACACAGGGGACCACTGTTAGCTTGTGGGGTTTCCATGAGTGGCCCTGAGTGTTTGCTCCACTCGGCTGTTACTAAAGGCTATTTTCTCATTTATCCCATAGGGTAAGCTGAGGAAGGGAACAAAAAAGTCAGCAGTTTATCTGAGTAATCATGTTAGTTTTTATTTGATCTATCAATCATCATTAACTTTAAGAGTCTGAGCAGCCTTGAGAAATCTGAAACCTGAAACTTGTGTGGGGGCAGCCTCCTGTCTATGGACATGACACAGATTCCCTAAGGGAGGTTAATCAATCCGCTTAAGTTCTTGGTGGAGCAGACATGACAGTGTCAGCCTTCTCTGAAGAATTGGTGAAAGAGAAGAAATTTCCTCTGATCTTCACCAAGAGGCATCTTCCTCTGTGGTTAGGGTACAAACCCTCCTAGCCATATTTCAGGGCTTGAGATGTTCCCATGATTGCTGACCTGGCCAAACTACAAATCCACACAACGTGTGTTTGCTTTGACTGCTGACTGGGCAAGGGAAGTCCTGCTTCATGTTCCTTCTCAGGCCTTGCTCCGTGACTCCTCTATGGCCGTTATTCTGCAGAGTGTGTACAGACCCAGCAGGGCTGTTTGTAAGCTGTGTGTCTAATAGGCCAGGTTTCTAGTAGAAGCAGGAACTGCTCAGATAAGGAATTTAGCTGCTGGTTTAAAAGTAAGCTGACTAAACTGTTTTTATTTTACCCTGCTTAGCTTATTTCTGTTTTTCCCTTTTTCTGGGGGTGTTTTCCCTTGCCAAGAATATGGTTTTCAGTCCTCATTCTCCCTGCATTACTTCATTGTTTTCTTATTTAATTTTTAAGAACTGGTTTTCTAGTTTTGGTGACCTTGACTCCTGTATTATACCTAATCAACAATAATAATGTAATTACACACTCACAATTCTTCTTCCTTGTCTACTTCCTTGTCTCACTTCTTCCTTGTCTATTTGTAGTATCTTTATCTTGTAAGAATATACAATATTTACATACTATTCTAACTCTTTTGTCTATGTTTTGTTTTAGTCTTAGGTGAAAATCTTAAAAATTTAAATTTCTTTCATTTGTATTCTTTCTGTAATTTTCTAATTAGATGAAGATTTTCCTCTAAGTAAATTCTTAGATTTCCTTTAAGTAAATTCTTAAAGTGTCATACCCAGCAAAAGGACCCCTAAAGGCCCCTAATTGTCTCAGCCTGAGTCCCTGCATGTCTTAAACCCTGCTGTTGGTGTAAGTGCCCTGCCTTGGGTTAATTCCTCAAACAGGTTTCAGAATAAAACAAGGAAGTTCCCTGAGTTCCAACAGACTCCTAGCCAAAGGTAAAACAATGGTAGAACATACCCCAACTTCCTAGCAATGGCTAAACAATGGTGGAAAGCTTACTCAAGCAAAATTTCCCAAGCCAAGTTTGTCCCCATGCCAACTGCCACAATGTAACACCCTGACTCACTGTAACTGGTGCCAATCCCCCTGACTCGCTGTAACCCGCCCTCATGCCAACCATCATGCTGTAGCCCTCCTGGGCCCCGCCCCTGGGCTAACCGGCCCTGTTTTGCTTCTGTGTTTGTTCCCTTGCTTGCCACATAGCAACAAAAAAAGGTACAAAAGGCAGTCTGCTTTTCTCTTCGGGCTATTTGCCTTCGGGCAGCGGCCTGCCTGCGCAGGTGTAAATCAACATCTGATTTATACCTGAAGTGGGGTCCGAGTTTTTCTTCCAGGTGGCAAATGAGTACAACAAAAGGAGGGTTAAATGGTAGATTCCCTGAGATATTTTAGGAGTATTATCATTTTTCTATAGTCTTGATGTTTAATGGACAACTTAGATGGATATAAACTCTTTGGTCCACAGTTTTCTGGAAGGTTTTGAAAATGCAATTATATATTTCCCTGCTTTTCATGTTGTTTTTGAGAATTCTGATACCAGTGCAATTATTTTGGACTTTTGAAAAAAAATAGTTTCCTTTAACCTGGAAAATGGTGTTTCTCTAACTTTGAAGCACAGTAATTTTACCAGAATTGCTCTTAAATTTAATCATTTTGTATCAATGCCAAGAACCTGGTGCAAACCCTTGATATACAGATTTCTTACATTCTTTAAAGAAAGATTTTTAAATTGCATTTTTTGAATAAATTTTATCTTGTGGTTTTAAAAATCACTTTTTCAGAAATTCAAATTACTCTTTATATCTCCACTTTGCCTTTCTTTTCTTTTGATGTTATTCCTCCTCTGACATATTTTCATGTTATTAATCTCATTTTTATTGTCTTTATTTTTTTCCATATCTTTAGTCTCCCACTAATATGTATGGTGGTTTGTAAACCCCTAGGCACTTTCTCAGACTATTTCTTAGAAAATATTCTATTTCCTCTTCACAATTTTTTTTTCTGATTCAATTAAATGTTTTTTTTTTTTTTTGCTATTTATGTTTTTCATTTTGGAAGTTCTGAAACATGGTTTCTAATTATCCCCAAATACTGTGCTGTGTACTTTATTAATTTTTAATTTCTAATTATTTTGGGTATATAATAGTTGCTTATCATTAGAGGGAACATGTGATGTTTAGATACAGACATACAATATGAATTGATCAAATTAGGGTATTTGAGGTATCCATCATCTCCAACATTTGACATTTCTTTATGTTAGAAAGATTCCATTTTCACTCTTTTAGTTATTTAATTGTGGCATTCTTTTGCATTATAATTTTATTGAAAGGAAAGAGTTCTCATCAGGTTTTAATTCTCATATTCGGTTTTCTAAAGTAGTAGCATCACATAGACTTATTCACCTGTGAGGGGATGTGTGTGTAACTTTAGAGCATTTAACCACATTCTTAGAAGAATGACATCCTATTCTTCAAGTAGAAAACTATTATCTCTTCAATATGTTAATGTGTATGTGTTTTTATCTTTCTCTAGAAGCAGGTGTTTGGTGTCCTATACCTTTCTGATCCCTCTTTTTCTTTAAAGAGAAAATCTTAATTTTTAGTTTTTAAAATTTGTCATCTCACTTAGTTCCACTTTTCATTTTTGAATGCTGCTTTCACATAAAGGATGTATTTTGTAGAGAGCTGCCGTGTGCCGCGCCTCAAAGATGGCGCTGGTTTCCGCCTTCCACCCCCTCGAGGGTGAGTGCTCCTTACAGTAAACAAGTCCTTATTGGGTATTGCTTGCAACCTCCATTAGCTTCCGCATAGTGACATCCAATCCGCTGGGCACACGTAGCGTCTTAGGGTAGGCTGCTAGCCAGTATTTAAAGCTCTGTGGACAAAGCCCCAAGAGAGAAGAAGCTTGTCAAGGTTCCTGAATAAACTGCTTGAAGAAGATCTCCTCTGGTCGTGTCTTCCTTGCTGGTCGAGGTTGGGCGCGACAGGAGAGAATATAAATAGTCCAGAAAGTTGAATCAGGGCTGCAGAGACTACATTTAAGATATCACCTACTAATTCAGAATAAAAGAGCAAAGAAATTAAAATGAACGGGAAGAGCAAAGAATGAACACTTCATAACAGCAAGCCCTGTGGAAAACATTTAAACTCACTATTAATAGTTTTAAACTAAAATAAGGTATTATTTTTGACTTATCAAGTTAGCAAAGCTAAAATAAAAATATCTAGTTTTAGGCTCAGCACCCATAGCTCAGTGATTACAGCACCAGCCATATACGGCAAGGCTGGCAGGTTTGAATCCAGCCTGGGTCTGCTAAACAACAATGACAACTGCAACAAAAAAATAGCCGGGCGTTGTGGCAGGCACCTGTAGTCCCAGCTACTTGGGAGGCTGAAGCATCGTTTAAGCCCAAGAGTTTGAGATTGCTGTGAGCTATGACACCACAGCACCCAGCACCCTACCGAAGGTGACATAGTGAGATTCTGTCTCAAAAAAAAAAAAAAAAGAAAAGAAAAATCTAATTTTAGTAAGGAAAGGACAACCAGAAATTTAACATAGAGTTTCATTTAGTATATATATATATCTACATTTTTAAATCCTTAGCAGGTAACCAAGCATTGCAAAGCTTCTGTATTCGCTGGCCTAGCAAATTCAGTTGGAAAAATTTATCTTAGGATGTAATCAAGAATACACGTTAAAGCAACATCTCACAGTAGCCTTGATGTCTAATATTTGGGAACTAGTTAAATAAATCATGCTAGACCTATCCAACTGGATACTTTGCGATTTGAGGCAGATTAAAGATGGCTATACATTTCTCATGCTTCTCTTGTTAGGAAGGAATTCCTTTCACCCTGACTGTTGGCTGGCCTTCCTGACGTGCTTGGCCAATAAAATGTGACAAATGTAAATGTGGTGAAATAACGTTACCAGACTTCTGAGCCTTAGCTTTTGCCTTGGTCTCTAAGAACACTTGTTTTTGGATCTCAGCTGCCCTGCAGTAAGTTGATGTACCCTGAGGTTATTGCGCTGGACTTCCTGTGTGCAGAAGCACATGGCAGGCCCTGTGACTTCAACAGGAGAGGGCAAGGCAGGCCAGGATTTGTAAGTCCCTGGCTTGTCCATTCACTCCAGGGGAGGCCACAACGTCATGCAACAGAAAAGGCCGCCCCTGCCAGTCCTTCCCAAATTGCAGATGAATGAGCAAAGGGAATGGTTGTTTTAAGCCACCATTTTAGAGTGGTTTGTAACATAGCAACAAATAACAAGAACACAATTGGGTATATACATACATTTTAAATGTTACACTGGCTCTGGAACAGGCAGTAGGAAATAGTTCTAAGTACTGCAAAGAAATTGTCCATGGGAGCTCTGAGGGCCCCAGGGTAAGGATTTGAAAAATAATGAAAAATATGTTTTCCAACGTGAAAAAAAAAAAAAATTGGGTCCTATTTTACATAGTATCAGAAAGTTTAACAATGTATTAGTAAAGTTAATTTGAAAAATAGAGAGGGGAGCTTTCCAGGCAGAATGCAAAAAAATGAACTCCGATAGATTTAAGGATATACTTTGTAGAGCTTCTGAGTTTGTACTGGGCATGCCTTATAGGCCCTTTCAGTTAAGCTATAAAGGGTCTTAGGAATATTAACATTCCTCAACATCCACCAGGTAGCCTAAGTTAGAAAAGGTCTCATTTTAGAAGAAGTATTTATTGTGCCATTCGTTATAAATTGATCCATTAGAAACTCAAACAGGGAGGCAGGAACTGCGTCTCTGCTCTTTGGACGGAATTTGGTATAATTTGCATATAGTAAAAATCCTTACACAAACTTTGCAGACAGTACATGTGCTACTTATATTTGTAATCACTTGTAACATGCAAATACATCTTCACGTTGTCTTCTTACAAACAGTAGATTAATATATTTATTAACCCTACGTCTTTTCCACCATGGAAAAGACATTGTATGTTAAAGGATAAGAATTACTAGACCTAAATTTTCAAATCTTAAACCTAAAAAGGTACATTTTACTAAGAGTATTGGAGACAAACCTACATTAAAGACAGAAGATAACAGAACTATTACTTAGTGAGGTGGGAATCACAGTATAAGGATCTGTTTTTAATTTCTTGTGCCTACATTTCTGGCAAAGTTCTTGGTTCGGGGCACTCGCCACAACGGACCCTATAAACACACCTGTCAACCTTTGCCTCGCTAATGCTCTTCTTCCTTGCTTGTTTTTGATTTGTATTCCTTCTGGTAGACACATGATTTTCTTTAGCTATACTGAAACCATTTGTTAAATTACACCAACTGTCCTCCTGTCCTGTACAGTAGCTCCCTGTCACCTGCGGGGCATATGTTCCAAGACCACTGGTGGACGCCCGAAGCTGCACACAGTATCAAACCCTATAGACACTACGTTTTCTTTTCCCTATAGATACATACCTATGGTAAAGTTTAATTTATGAATTAGGGACAGTAAGAGATTAACAACAGGAATTAATTATAAAATACACTTATACAAATATGTTATAGTATATATGCATGTGGTTTCTCCCTTTCTTTCTCTCTCTAAACATCTTACTGTGCTGTACTCACCCTTCCTGCAATCTGTCGGCATGATAACAGAGGTAGCTCCTAAGGGGCTAACGAGTCCTCACAGGTGCTGTTGCACTGACAGCCTGGATGTGCTGGACAAAGGCAGGAGTCCAGTCCAGGCCCGGATGGAGCAGGGCAGCAAAAGATCTCATCACAGTACTCACAGCGATGCATGATTAAAAATTTATAAATTGTTTATTTATGGAATTTTCTATTTAATATTTTTAGTAACTAAAAGCACAGGAAGCAAAATGGTGAATGAGGAAGGCGCATTGCACACCATCCTTTCTCCTTGAAGTGGTTTTGAATATTCTTGCTCCCACACCTTAGGGATGGATTTTAGGCTGTAGAGATCAATGTGCTGCTCTGATTTCTCAAACTCAGACAGTGACTAATCAAGGAAATAACAGAACCACTCCTATGATCATCAAAATGAATTCAGTGATTTTCCAGACAAGAGAACACACACCAAAGAAAAAAATTCTATGAGTAAATTTCTGAGGGAAAAACTTTAGGGAGCTTTATGAGTTAGGAAAGCAGTGAGAATGCATGGTGGTTATGCTAATTAAGACTTAATGTTTGCTTTCTGAAGAATGCATAAGTCTACATAAGGCTAGCTAAAGACATCCATTTTTCTCTGCTCAGGAAGGTCTTCAGTTGTGCCCAGTAAAAGTCAGATATTCTGGGGTCATTAGAACTCTCATTCATGGAATGTAAATGTCTTGGCACAGTAACT
>CAUYPK010154894.1:0-12579 GCA_963574355.1 Loris lydekkerianus | reverse complement strand
GTCCTCAGAGTTGGGGAGGTGTCTCTCCAAGATTAGACCCCAGCAGGATCACTCTATTGTTGCTGGATCTTTGTAGGGAGTGACCCTGTGTAGTTCCTCTGGGGCTGCTCTAGTTAGGGAGTTCTGGTTGTGGAAGTAGCTGCAGTGTGGGACACACCCTGGTTCAGCAACAGGGCTGGGGGTGGTGTGCACGGTTCTCTGTGCCTGGCACCCAGTGACCTTGGAACAGAGAACCCAAGGCTCTAGCAGTGTCTGGCTAGGAGAAGGGCTTTGCGCAGTGGCAGGGAGGGCTCCAGAGGGCACGCCGCTACCAGAGTCCCTGGCCAGATGAATGAGCTAATGTGGAGGCTGGAAGAACACAGGAGAGGGGACACAGAGTTGCGTGGCTCCCGCAGTTCCTGGTCAGGGAATTCCGAGCCCCAGTGGGTGCGGGTCACCAGTTGGGGGTCGCTGCACTCCTCTTATGGAGGTCTGGGTGGTGCCAAGCCCAGGAGTTTGAGGTTGCTATGAGCTGTGATGTCAGGGCACTCTACCCAAGGCAACATCCCAAGGCTCCAGTGTGCCAAAACCATCTCACTCTGCCCCTAAGGATTAGGGTTGTGAGGCAGTTCAGTCCCCACTTTTAAGCTGCTCAGTCACTAGGTTACTTTGTCCCGCCTGTTTCTTGCTCTGGGACCCTGACGGCAGAGCTTGTCAGAGCAGTTTTTTCACACAATGGCTTTCACTGAGCCCAGCTCAGTGGCTCATTTTAGGGCCCCGAACAGTGCCCAAAGTTCTCCACACTCTTGCTCAAGCTCTCCCCAAGGCAACTCAACTGAGCACCAAGTCCAAGAACACCAAAAATATTCACAGGTAAGGCCTTTTCAGTTTGCAGTCTCACTGCTGCTTGTACTCACGGTTGCCGGCGTAATTCGGTCGATCGAACACACGCAGCCACTTGCCAGTTTTTCACTTTTTTTGTCCTCTTCCTGGGGTCCTGAAGTCCCTTGCTGGCTCCCTGTATCCTCAAAGGGATGATCATAGGCAGATCCCACTGGCCAGAGATGTCTGGAGTCATGTCCCCCCAGACTGGCCGTGCCCAGTTGCAGGGAAGCTGTTACTCAGCCGCCATCATTAATCCCATTCGAGAAGAGTTTCTTGTAGTATTTGTTAAGGACTTTTTAAATTTCTGAGGGGTCTGTTGTTATTTCATCATTTCTATTTCTGATTGATGAAATTAGAAATTTTACTCTTTTTTGCCTGGTTAGGTTGGCCAAATGTTTATCTATTTTATTGATCTCTCTTCAAAAAACCAACTTTTGGCTTTATTGATCTGTTGTATAATTCTTTTGTTTTTAATTTCATTTCATTCTGCTCTGATTTTGGTTATTTCTTTTCTTCTGCTGGGTTTGGGGTTGGAGTGTTCTTCCTTCTCCGGTTGCTTGAGTTGTCCCATTAAGTTATTAACTTTCTCTCTTTCTGTTTTTTTGAGGAAGTCTTGCATTGCTATAAATTTTTCTTTTAGGGCTGCCTTTGCATTTTCCAGAGGTTCTATTAATTTGTGTCTTGATTGTTGTTGTGTTCCAAAAATTTGGTGGTTTCCTTCTTAATCTCTTCTATAACCCATCTATTCTTCAGCATAAGGTTGTTTAGCGTCCATGTTTTTGTATGGTTATGCAGGTTCCTGTTGTTTTTGAGTTCAACTTTTATTCCATGATGGTCTGAGAAGGTGGAAGGAATATTTTCTATTTTGTAAAATTTGCTGCGGTTAGATTTGTTGCCCAGGACATGGTTGATTTTGGAGTATGTTCCGTGGGCTGATGAGAAGAATGTGTATTCAGTTTTGTTGGGATGAAATGTTCTGTAGATGTGTGCTAAATCCAAATGTTGGATGGTTAGGTTTAAATCTAAAATTTCTTTGCTCCACTTCTTCTTGGAGGATTTATCCAACACTGCCAAAGAGGTGTTGAAATCTCCTAGCTTTCTATTTTATCCAAAGAAAGTATAAATAATAAGAAGAATGTTTAAAGTTCCATTCTCTTCAGAGATTAAAAACTTATTTAAGTTATTCAGAATTTATCCCTTGGTGGATGCTAAAAATATTTCTGTAGCTATTATGTTTTTGTAAATGAAGATTCTCTGCATCCATAGCACTATGGAAGAGGCTGGAAAGTCATAGTAAGGGACAGGTTTCTTTTGGCAATTGAAACTAAGAGCTGCAAAATAATTCTTGGATTATATTCTTGGTACTGTAGTGCGAATTCACACATCTCTCAGATGTCTACATTGGTGATTAACTAATTTTAAAGGAGAAAATTAATCTGTTTATTTTGCTAAGGATAAACTTTATAATGCATTAGAAAATTAAAGAGAATTTTCTCCCCTGAACACTGATTTCTTCAAAGGTGATCTTTAGTGAATGAGCTTAAGTCACATACTTTCCTACAAACCTTCTTGGTGGTTATTGCTAAAGCAGTCTCATTCCTCACACGTTAGGAGGGCAGCACAGACTTGAAGGGGTAGTCTGTGTAATTGATTATAGACACAGGACCTGAAGTAAGGATGCCAGTTTCAAATTTATGGCAAATTATCTAACCTGGGATTTCTTTTCCATAGCTTGAAAACCCTGGTAGTTAATATTGCCTGGCCAATGATATTGTTGTGAGGTTTGAATGGGATAATCCGTGTAACCTGGCACTGAGATGGCAGATGGCAGGTGCTGCATAGGGCTATGATGAATTTATTCCCTGTTTGGTTTTCTGTTTCTCTTGTTTTTCTTAGTAAGCATCTTTTTCTTGGGGTGGGGTGGGGAGGATGAGGGAGTAGAATGCCATAGCATCATCATAGCTCACAGCAATCTCAAGCTTTTGGGCTTAAGTGATTCTCTTATCTCAGCCTCCCAAGTAGCTGAAACAACAGGCACCAGCCACAGCATCCAGCTATTTTTTTTGCTATTTTTAGTAGAGGTGGGATCTCTCTCTTCCTCAGGTTGGTCTCAAACTCCTGAGCTCAATGAATCCACCTGCTTCAGCCTTCCAGAGTGCTAGGATTACATGTGTGAGCTGCCACACCCATCTCATTAGTAAGCATTCTGAGGAAAAAAGTCTAAGTCTGATTTTTAAAACAGGGTAATTTGGCTTGTTGCCTGTAGCACAGCGGTTATAAAGCTAGCCACATCCACAGAGGGTGGAGGGTTCGAACCCGGCCAAGGCCAGCTGAACGACAGTGATAACTACAAAAATAAATAAAATAGGATAATTTTGGCAGTCTTAGTGTGTTATAACTTTCATTAAAAAGATCAAAATCTTGATAAAGTTTGTTGTGTTAACAACTTTTAGTCTGTTGGTATTATATAAAGACATTTTTCCATTACCCTCTTATTGTTCCCCTCCTCCACCCTCCAGTCATTTTTTTGGCTGGGAGACATAAAGGAGATGTTAGAGGGTGGAGCTTATTCTCTTCCCAGTATTTCTCTTCCTAGTTCCCAAAGTCCGTCTTTTCTATATTATATTTAGTGCCGGGTTCATGCATGTGTAGGGCACTGACAAGTAGGCTGTGCCATTTGGTGCTGTGCTTTAGATGTGATGTTCCGATCAGCAGCAATCCAGCAGCTATATCCACAGAAACACATGCTTATCAAGAACCAACACTGTATGACAGGAAACAGTCTCTGACTTGGATGGTGGCATCTAGAAATAGCCCTCCTGTCTCATGCAAAAGAGCCCAACCTGGCAGTATGAAACCCAAGCTAATGTCTTCTTTTCTGTTTGCTCCCATAAAGTTATATATCCCATAGACTTCATTGGGGTGCCGATAACTACTTTCAACAATCATTCTTGCCCAGTGTGTTCCCCTCTCAGAACAAGCTAAAGAGTTTTATAATCTATTAATCAATTAATTAATTATCCTTAATAATTTATATATCTAGTTTAAGAAAACAATGAATTTGTGAAAAGATAATCTTGAGAGGATTATTTAAAATTTTCTCTTTCCCAAGTGTACAGTGTGGCATACTTAAAATATAATTCTTGGGCGACGCCTATGGCTCAGTGAGTAGGGCACGGCCCCATATGCCAAGGGTGGCGGGTTTATACCCTGCCCTGGCAAAACTGCAACAAAAAAATAGCTGGGCGTTGTGGTAGGTGCCTGTAGTCCCAGCTACTCAGGAAGCTGAGGCAAGAGAATCACCTAAGCCCAAGAGCTGGAGGTTGCTGTGAGCTGTGATGCCATGGCACTCTACCAAAGGGCTATAAAGTGAGACTCTGTCTCTCTCTCTAAAAAAAAAAAAAAAAAAAGTTATATATATATTATTATAATATATATATATATTTATGTATAATATATACATATATTATACATAAAATTCTGATTTAGGTGGCTTGGTGCCTACAGCTCAGCAGCTAGGGTGTCAGCCACATACACCCGGGCTGGAGGGTTCAAACCCAGCCCTGCCAAACAACAATGACAACTACAACAAAAAAATAGCTGGGCATTGTGGCAGGTGCCTGCAGTTCCAGCTACTTGGGAGGCTGAGGCAAGAGAATCACATAAGCCCAAGAGTTTGAGGTAGTTGTGAGCTGTGATACCATAGCACTCTACCGAGGGCAATGTAGTGAGACTGTCTCAGGAAAAAAAAAATTCTGATTTAGGAAACAACACACAAAAATTATGATAGAGCAATTAGTTTATAAAAATAATAGAAATGGTCTAGGTTAGGACAGCTTATCTTTGATTCATAGTTATGTTCGCAGAAGCAACAAGAACCGGAAGTCCTATTAAAACATGAATCAAAAGACTAATGTTTACTTCTTTATATAGATAGATAGACCAGTAGTATGAGGTTTGAAGACTCAGAAATCTTTTTGATTAGATACAAATGTTATTTGCAAGGTCAGGTACGACAAATTTTATTTCTGATAACTAATATGTGTTTACTTATTGTAAGCTTACTTAATTTAGTAGTAATAAAGAAGTTAAACAATTTTTGAATTCTCAAGTATTTATTTACTTGTTGTACAATTTACAGATTACCTAGACTAAATTTTAACTTTTCCTCTGAGAGTTCCTTGTGGTTAATTTGGTTTCTACAGTCATTACTTGGTTGGAACTTCCACTAAATTAAATTTAAGGAATAAAATTGGAGGAAAAAAAATAACCCTCCTTCTATGTCACAGGAAAGGTCATGCAACCAAGTAAAATAATTAAAGGACTTTTGTGAATTCTCTTAAGTCAGAGTTATGGGGAAAGAGGTCCTTTTCACTTGTGTTGTGAACCTAACAGGGAAGAGCCTGGAATGTGCTAGGGGCAATGATTATAGGTTTATGAAGAAAGTTTCTTTGAAAAAAAATGAAACAGGGCCACACCTATGGCTCATTGAGTAGGGCGCCGGTCCCATATACTGAGGGTGGCGGGTTCAAACCCGGCCCCGGCCAAACTGCAACAACAACAAAAAAATAGCCAGGCATTGTGGCAGGTGCCTGTAGTACCAGCTGCTTGGGAGGCTGAGGCAAGAGAATTGCCTAAGCCCAAGAGCTGGAGGTTGCTGTGAGCTGTGACGCAACAGTACTCTACTAAGGGTGACAGAGTGAGACTGTCTCTAAAAAAGAAAGAAAGAAAAAAATTAAAAAATGAAACAAGTAGAGCAAGAGAAGCAAATGAGAGAAAGAGAAAGAAAACACACCCCTGAACCCCTGCCAAGGTTCTCAAAGCCTTTTTTTATTGACCCAAGGCCTGTAGTTTTATTAATGGGCCGATACAGTATACATCTTGCCTCAGCTCATTTTAGTTGAGTTTCTGTCACTTGCAACCAATGTAATCCTGATTAATACTACATATAATAGCTTATAAATTAGCAGCTGTGAGGTTTTATAGGTTTGGTGGAAATAATAACATGGAAAATTAAAAATTATGTATCACCTGAAATTATTGTAGAGAAATTAGCCTTGCTGGTGCTGTCTTGTTTTCTAATTGTCTGCCTGCCATTGTATAATATGAAATTATATATGTAGTACATATTATATATTTAAATTATACTAAATCTATTTACAAAGAATTCCACAAATATTAATGTGTTCTGTGGAAGTGGGAAGATGTTTCACTATATTTTGAATGAGTGAAGAAAAGAAACAGATTCAACTTTGATTTAGTAGGATTATGATGGAAAGCTTGTATTTTTAAACATAAAAATGTACTCTCCATCTCAGAGTAGACCCTGAGACATAATTTAAACTGTTATAAGAATAAGTGTAACATAGAATATTTCAATAATGACTTGTACTTATACCACTGCAATTCAAATTGACTTCAGGTCCTATGGTTACCGTGTCCCAAATATTTCTCAATTCCTATTTCCAATGCTGCATCTCAATAACCCATCTTCAGGTCCTGTCTAGCCCACTGCAGCCAATCCACCTGCCACCTGCTCATACCCTCTTCCATCTGTTCTTCACCTTGTAGTAACAGTAGTTTCTTCAAAGCATGAATTTGGTCTTGTCACTCCTCTAGTTAAAACCCTGTAATCTACTTCCCCATGTTTGTAAGAACCAAGTGAAAATCTTCTATTGGATTCCAATCTGTTTCCCTTTGTCTTTCTAGATTCGCCTTACTCTGGTGCTTTGTTGTCACCTGTTTTGCTTTCATTCCTCCAGCATCAGAGACCTTCTTTTAGTCTCCTAGACCCAAAGCTCCTTCTCACTCCAAGGTCTTTAAAAAAAAAAAAAAAGAAAGAAAAAATTAACATGTAACATTTTAATGATTTTAATCTTTAAAAAAGAAATGTATTGTTATAGTTATTCCATTATTTTGTTTACTACCCATGATAAAGAAAAAGCATGAATTCTTCTAAGAATTCCACTGAAGACAGTCATTGTCAAATGGAAAAGTGCTATTCACTTTGGAAATTGGAGCAATAAAAAGCTCGGAATATGGATATATCTAAATACAGTATACACACACACGTATAATACTGATAGAATACTAAGTGATGCCTAAATGTACATCACACTTTCCATTAAGTATGCAACACATATTATAAATTACTTATAAATATAATATTTAAAATACTTATTTGGTGATTATTTTGTGATAACTACTGTTCTAAACACTCTATATACTTGGCAACATAAATAAAAATTAACTCATAATGGACCATGCATTTATTTATTTATATTTATTTATTTATTTATACAGTGTCTCACTCTGTCTCCCTGGGTAGATTTCCATGGTGTCATAGCTCACAGCAACCTCAAACTCTTGGGCTCAAGTGAATTTCTTGCCTCAGTTTCCCCAGTAGCTAGGACTATAGGCATGCCCAGCTAGTTTTTTTTTTTTTTTATTTTTGGTAGAGATGGGGTCTCTCTCTTGCTCAGGCTGGTCTCAAATTCCTAAGCTCAAGCAATCTACTGCCTTGGCCTCCTAGAATGCTAGGATTATAGGCTTGAGCCACTGTGCCCAAGTCTGGGCCACGCTTTTAAATAAAAATCGAATTACAAAACTTTTAGACAAAAATATACGGAAATAACAATTTTGTGAGTTTCAGTTAGGCAAAGATTTCTCAGATATGAAGCCAAAATACTCTATTGGACAAATTGGACTTTCCAAATTAAAAATTCTATTTTGTGAAAGACACTATTGAAAGATTAAAAACTAAAACCACAGGCTTGGTGCCTGTAGCACAGTGGTTATGGTGCCAGCCTCATGCATCGAGGCTGGTAGGTTCAAGCCTGGCCTGGGCCAGCTAAACAACAATGACAACTGCAACAACAACAACAACAAAATAGCTTGGCATTGTGGCAGACACCAGTAGTCCCAGCTACTTGGGAGGCTGAGGCAAAAGAATTACTTAAGCCCAAGAGTTTGAGGTTGCCATGAGTTGTGATGCCACGACACTCTACTGAGGGCAACATAGTGAGACTCTGTCTCAAAAACAAACAAAAAAACTAAAACCACAGAAATTGGAGAAAAATTTTATAATCATACATCTGATAAAGCACTCACATTCAAATAATATATATAAACAACTCAACATTTATATGAAAACAAACAACAAAGGAAAGTTAAATACCGGGTTAAGATTAGAACAAACAGCTCAGCACACAGATGGCAGAGAAGCATATGAAAAGATGCTCAACATCCCTTGACATTTGACAAATTAAAATCACTGAATGTGTCACTACCTATCTCTTAGAATGACTTTTAAATGAAGTAACAACTTCAAACACTGGCAAGGTGCAGAATAATTGGAACTTTCATACCCCGATGGTAGAAATGCAAAAAACCCAGCTACTTTGCAGAACAATCTGGAAGTTTTTTATAAAAATAGAGTGAATATTCACTTTTCTTATAAGCCAGCAGTTCAACTTGGTATTTTATTGCAGTGAAATAAAGACCTGTGTTCATTCACACAAAAACCTATAGACACATTTTAAAGAAGGTTTATTTGTAATCACCAAGACTGAAAACAGCACCAATGTCCTTTCATTGATGAAAAGATAAATAGATTATGGTACATCCATACAATGGAATGCTACTCAGGGATAAAAAGCATGTAGTACTGGCATATGAAACAGAATCAGCAAACAAAATATATTATATTGTGTGAAAGAATTCAGATTAAGTAAGGCTATATACTGTTCGATTCCACTTATATGACATTTTTGTAGTAGCCATACTATTGAAACAGGGGACAGAGTATGGATGCCAGGGCCTGGCAATAGGGAATTGTTAACTCTAAAGGGAAATAAGTAACTTTGTGCTGGGAAAAAGGTGATGAAACATTTTTTAAAACTTTCATTACCGTTCTTATATCTTGATTGTGACAGTGTATGACTGCATACATTGTCAACACTCACAGAACTGGACCCTAAAAGGGTAAATTTTATTTTATATTAACAGTGTAAAAAAACAAAACAAAAATTTTAAAAACCTGAAAGCAGCCAAAATCCTGAATCTTATACTATGAAACCTATATCTCAAATTCAGGGAAATAAATTAAGAGAATAGTCCAAGGAAAAACACATATGAAAACAGATTCTGAGTAGCACACGGAATTCTATAAACATAGGAACAACTGAAGTAAGGACTTATTTCTCACCTGAAATAAATGAAAAAAAAAAAAAAAAGTCAAGAAATGTGATTATATCTCTGAATTCCAACTGGCTTCACAAGGTGACAGGGGCTGCATTAAATGAGCAAACATGCCATGGTTATAAGAAACTGATTTTTGTTCTGTTGGTGTGTTAGAAGAGTTCAATGTCATTTTTTTTTTCCATAAGACAAGAGTGTGAAGTCTGTTGGGGGGCCTAATGTAACATAGCTATCCAATCTTTTTAAAAAATTCTTCTCTACATTGGAATAAGAAGAGGTGTCTTGGGCCACTCATTTTTCTAAGAGACCTTTAAGATGTTTTTGGCCTCAATTGTTTGGAACTAGAAGATTTTGATGCCTAGTCAAGTGATCAGGTCTGTCCTTTAACACAATCCATCATCACTGCAGGAAACAAAATTTTAGGGGACTTTTCTATCCTTAGTTGAGAGGGTCTACTGTATCCCCTGGTTTTGAAAAGGGTGAACCTGCTCAAATGTTTAAAAACTTCTGCCAAACACAGAGTTTGTGACTTCAGAGTGCTGGCTGCCACTGCAGGTGACTTGAGAGTTTCCAAGACTTCTGTAATAGGTATATTCTTCTCACTGATTTTATACTTTTCAACTCAGGCAAAAATATTTTGGCTCACTTATTTCTGTCATTTTACTGTATAAACAATGAAAACACATTGCAAAATTTCCAAGCGACACTCAGAAAAAGACTTGAGACTTGTGTTCTTAATTCAGAAAATGACATTACAGCCCTGCCCCTCCCTGCGTAGCTGGCTCAGGACTAGCTGGAAGGATATTTTTGTGGCCATCAGCAGTTCTCTGTTTTAGCATAGGCTACTCTAACAGAGTAATTTAGACTGGGTAGCATAAATAACATTTATTTCTCATGGGTCGGTCTATAAGCTGGGAAGTCCCAGAGGGCCTGCTTCTTTGGTTGCACTTGGCTGTCTTTGGCAATGTCTTACGGCATGCAGCACAGAGAAAGACCTCTCTGGCTCTTTATCCACTTATAATGGCATTAATCTCATTTCTCAGAGCTCTGCTCTCATAACCTAATTGACCTCCCAGAGGCCTCACTACAAAATACCATCCCATTAGGGATTTAGGTTTCAACATGTGTATTTTGCGGGGGATACCATTATCCAGACAATGGCGTTGTTCATGCTTCCAGCGGGCACTACAGCTCTGCCTCTGGCCAGTAGTCTGTGGGTTACAGCTGCCTGCCCAGAACCTGTAGCAGATAACTAGGGCAGATAAACAGTGGAACTTAGTTAGGAGGAGTCCACACTTAATAAATTAGTGCTCTTTTACTTTGTTCTGAAATCGCACCAGCATTATTAGAAAAGGTTTTTATTTACACAGTGCACTGGGGGAAATGGAAAAGGCTATTACACCCAAAAAGACCAACCTGTAAGCTGTGACCACATTGGGCCCTCCGACCTCACAGGAAACCTAGTAGATCCCAGAAGTGTCCTACTGTAACCAAACCTATAGAACTGAATGAGTAAACTTGGCTTTCCAGTCTTGGTTTTGTCTTTCCAATAACTTTGGAGAGGCTCCAAAAAGTATAAATGATTTTTGAGTAAAGAAATGCTTATTATATGTCATCTTCCTACAGAGTATCCTATTTAAGCCTGACTGTCCTATGAGATTAAACCTCCACGAGGTTAGATCGTTAAATCTCTTCTAATTGATAACGTTAAACTTAGGTTAAATGTCTTGCCTGTCCAAGAGCACAAATTATTGAGTTTTAGGGTTGGATTCTGAATCAAAATCATCTGAGTTCAAGGAGGGGTTTTTGGTAAATGATTTGTTTATTAATATATTGTTCCCCCACCTCGAACAGTTTTATTTGTGGTAAAAATTATATAACATTATATTTACCATCTTAACCACATTTAAGTGTATAGATTAGTAGTATTAAGTATTTTACGTTGTTGCTCAAAAGACATCTAAAACTTTTTGATCTTATAAAACCACAAGTGGTTAAATACCCTGTTATACACTAACTGCACCTCTCCTTTACCCTAGTTTTCAGCAACTTTCTACCATCTGTTTCTATGATTTTGATGATTTTAGATGCTTCATGTGAGTGGACTCTCGTCCACTTGATCGTACAGTATTTGTCCCTGTGTGACTGTTTGTTTTTACTTATCATAATGTCCTTGAGGCTCATATGTATTATAACACATGATAGAATTTCCTTCCTTTTTAAGGCTTTGTAATATTTCACTATGTTATATGTCACAATTTCTTTATTTATTCATTTATCAATGGATCTTTGAGCTGCTTTCATCTCTTATTTATTATGAATAATACTGCAACAAGCATGTGTGTAAGGACCTTTTAAAGATCCTGCTTTGAATTTTTTTGGCTATGTATCCAGGAGTGGGATTTCTTGATCATTTGGGGAACATGTATCATTTATCCTTATACTTAACTAGCATTAATGAAACCATTTAAGTTTTAATATCTATTTTCCATTCACTTATAGCTTTCAGGTACTACTTCTCAAAAGGAGTATGGAGAAAGACTTATTAAATATTAAATGACAAATGATTTTCTTTCTTTTAAGAATTTAATCCTTGGGATTATGCTGAAGGGATGCATTTTAGAATGAATTGGAATAATTTCTATAAATGATTAAAAATCTTGAAATAAATAATTTTCCTGGGGTATACATTTTTATTTTGTTTGGTTATAAATGATGCAATATCTTGAAAAAAAAAAAGTTTCTTTTCATATTTTTATTTCTGTTATTTGCTTTGCTAAGTCTCATAAAAGTTATTAAGACAAATTATTACATTGAACATTTTGTTACTATGATTTCAGATATAACATTTTTTATTAATCAGTCTTCAATTAAGAGAATGAGCCTAGTTTGCTTTAATAATTTATCTCTATTTAAATTACCAGACATCAAAAGCCACAGCATGTAAGGACAGCCTGCATGTATAGACAGCAAAGTCAAAATTTTCATTCAAATAATCTTTGATACTTTTTTCTCTCTATTTTTTTTCTATTTTTTTTATTATAGATAAAAATATGCACCATAGATGTGGCCCAACCAATTACCCTCCCCTCCACCTAAACCTCCCCTCTCCCTTCCCCTTCCTTGGTCCTTTCCCCATTGTCTTGTGGTATAGTTGGGTTATAGCCTTCATGTGAAAGCTATAGTTTAGCTTCATAGTAGGGCTGAGCACATTGGATACTTTTTCTTCCATCCCTGGGATATTTTGCTAAGGAGAATATGTTCCAACTCCATCCATGTAAACATGAAAGAGGCAAAGTCTTCATCTTTCTTTAAGGCTGCATAGTATTCCATGGTATACATGCACCACAGTTTGCTAGTCCATTCATGG
This sequence comes from Loris lydekkerianus, assembly GCA_963574355.1. Lineage (NCBI taxonomy): Eukaryota > Metazoa > Chordata > Mammalia > Primates > Lorisidae > Loris > Loris lydekkerianus. The sequence goes on along the minus strand of CAUYPK010154894.1, from coordinate 146 downwards.
GGCGATGGGCACTTGGGCTTCTTTCATGACTTAGCAATTATGAATTGGGCTGCAATAAACATTGTGGTACAGATGTCTTTGTTATATTGTGACTTTTGGTCTTCTGGGTATAAACCTAGTAAAGGAATTATAGGATCGAATGGCAG
>CAUYPK010154892.1:0-27953 GCA_963574355.1 Loris lydekkerianus | reverse complement strand
GACTGAAATTGGATTCAGAGTCGTTTTTTTCTGGACGACCCAGTGGATTCATTATTTGCTTATTTTTGTTTTGAGACAGAGTCTCAAGCTGTCACCCAGGGTAGAGGGCTGTGGCATCACAGCTCATAGCAACCTCCAACTCCTGGGCTTAAGCGATTCTCTTGCCTCAGCCTCCCAAGTAGCTGGGACTACAGATGCCTGCCACAACACCCAACTATTTTTTGGATGTAGTTGTCATTGTTGTGTTAAAAAAAAAAATTGTTTGGACACTATGTCTGCAGAAATTGAGCTTATAGAGCACATCTTAGGTATGTGGAATCTGTGACACCTCTGTCTACAGCTGAAGTTTGTTTCCATGCTTCTATTCCTGCTGCTAGTAGGAACCATTTACGCTTGTCACAAAAGTCCCATTTAACTTTTGGTTTATAAGTTATTTTCTTTGGAGTAAACATTTAACTGAGTTTTTTCCCTCTTCCATGCTTTATGTCTGGGTGGCCTCCAAAGGCAAGTAGAAACCAATGTAACATTTTGAGCAAGCGTGGGATATAATAAGAAAAATAATAAAATATTTAGTCTCCCCTTGTCCCTTTACATTATTGTTTGTTGGAGGCAGTATCTCCCCTATTCCTGATTGAAAACTGCAAAGTTCCTACTGCTCTTCTGCTTATTCTGGGATAATGAAACTCCTACAGTGGAGTCAGGTGGAAAGCATAGATCTAATTCCGTATTTACTTTTTCTAACAATTTTGGGCCTGGCAGGTGCTTAGAGCTGGGCTTTCTCTGAAAGGGAACATGTGGTCTTAGACTTTGTTAATTTGGAGACATTTTTTAGAACTCTCTTGACCTGGGAAGAGCATTCTTCACTGCCTTGGTTACTCTATTGCCTCTGAACCCTACAGATCAAAAAATTACCTTTAGTTACAGGTTATTCAGGTTCAATAACCCTGCTAAGGGGCCCATTGGGAGAGAGTCCAGGTATTCCTCATGCTGGCTTTCTTATGGGTGGGACCCAAATCCTGCAGATGGGAAACAGTCGTGCAATTCTAGACTCAACAAACTCTGGGAAAACAGCTAAGCCCTTTGCTACAGCAACTCCCTTTTAATCTGTAGCCAGTGCAAGTAAACTGCTTGTTCTCCCTCTAGATTTCATATGTAAGGCAATCCTCTCTACCCCTTAAGACTGGGATTTATGTCAAATTCTTTGGAACATTCAGTTGAAGTCTAACTGGAATTGGCCACTCTTCAATGTTGGGTGTGGAGAGGATGCTAAAAGCTAACTCTCCCGAAACTCTTAGGGACTCTCCCAAATCCCCAACAATCTAACACGGGTGCACTTCCTAACTCTCTTCTATATACCTTTTTGGAAACTGTACAATGTAGCTTATCTCCCTTTGGAATAAAGTATGTATTGTCCTCATTCCTCAGCTGAAAATGAGGCAGAAGGAATCCTATTTTAACGTGCTCTACTCTATGGTAATACCATCATGGCAGCACCAGGAAAGAACACAGTAGTACAGACCCTTACCAGTCTCCCTTCTAAACAAGAATGTGGGCAGCACCTTCAGGTCTGTGTTTTTACCTTGCATCATATTTTTATGCCCCCTGTGGCCTGCACAGAGGCCTCTTTGGGTTTGTACCTTTTTGTTCATTTCTGCAGCTTCCTGCTAAGATTCCAAAACTCTGCACATAAGCCATAGGAAGTCGATGGGTGGATGTGGCCATTATTCTAAAGCATGGTTTTAGTCCCTTCATCTCTTCCTACCTGTCCATGGCATTCTTACATTTTCTTGACAGAAACTTTTATAATTGTCTTCATTTCTACCTCATTACTTGATTTAATTAACATAAGAATCAATAGTTCTGTCCTGAGTTTAGGTGTTCTCTGCTTTAATATACATGTCTATTTAGTTTGAAAAATAAATGTTTAATTCTACTTTCTAAGAACATTGATCCCTAGAACCTCAAAGTTCAGCTGCTATAATAGTTGAAATTAAGAAGTAATACTTGGAATTATATATCATCTAAATTTTATGCAATTAATCTGTTTTTATAAAATCTTTGTATACCAAATTGACTATCAGAACATTACATCCAAGTTGTAAGCATCTTCAATATTTAAAATTAGGAATTCACTATATTATCAATGCTCAAAATTATATGGAAAGGATTTTATGATACATTAAGTAGTATCAGAAAAGTGAGTAGCCAATATTGGTTATCTGTTTGTTAAAGGATTTGGTGGTGGTCAATCTTTGTTTCCGAATTTTGCAACTATAAGCTGAGAATAAGAAAAGATTTAGAATCATATAGTCACCATCTTTCCTTTCAGTGTGTGACATATTACAAGGTAATCAAAATCTCAGGAATGCATTAGAGGTCAGACTCCCCAAATAAGTCCTACACTGCTATGAAATTAAGTAGTGTCTAGCAATCATTGGTGTTTGTTAGCCAATGTAGTGAGTGGATCATTGTCTCTACAGAAAGAATATATGTTCACTTTAATGGCAAAAAAATCCCTGCAAAGTTACTTACCCAGCTAAGTAAGTATATAGAATTGATTCTTACCAGCTTTAAAGAGGATTGAGATATTTACGTATCACTAATTTTACCAGTGAGATTAAGAAGTAAATTCCCCAGTGTTTCTCAGAAAACTTATCACATGGTTCTTTGGAAAACAAAACATGGCTCTTCATTTGATTTAGCAAGTGAAATAATGTGATTTGACCATAAAACTGTACCCCAAGGCTTTTCATTGGTGAATATTATCTAATAGTTTGAGTATAAAATGATATGCAAGAAAAAGGTTTGAAACTTTACACGTCCAAAGTTATGCCAGAATAAATACTTTCCTGGGATAGGAAACTCCTAACGTTTCTTAACTATAGCATTTGTTAGGTTATGAGTTGTTCATGTTAGTTTAAGTTATTTAACTTAATATCCTTTGGATAAATTTCTGTAAGTTAGCAAGAAGAAATTTTGAAACAGTTTAATGAAAGCCGAAAATGACTAATTTTAAATAATTGAAAAATGTGAAGCAAAAATATAGAGGGGAAGAATTTACAATGAATAAATTCATGTATCTATAGTGAAATTATTAATAAGCTTACAAGGAAAGCACTGTATTAATGTACAGATTTTTTTTTTTTTTTTTTTTTTTTTTGAGACAGAGCCTCAAACTGTTGCCCTGGGTAGAGTGCTATGGCATCACAGCTCACAGCAACCTCAACTCCTGGGCTTAAGTGATTCTCTTGCCTCAGCCTCCCAAGTAGCTGGGACTATAGGCACCTGCCATAATGCCCAGTATTTTTTGGTTGTAGTTGTCATTGCTGTTTGGATTAAAATGTGCCAGTTCTGGTGTATGTGGCTGGCACCTTAGCCGCTTGAGCTACAGGCGCCGAGCCTAATGCACAGATTTTTGAGAAAGTTTTAACCCTTTAAAAGTAGACATACAAAAATATTTTAATTGAAATAGGAAACTTGTTCATTGGTAAAGGAAGACCAAGTAGGAGCTTCTTTTTCTTACCTCTTTTGTAGAGCATAATAAAGTTAGTGTAACTGATTAAGGTGGGGGGGAAAATAATGGTTAAATGGGGAAAATTTTGAAATCAACATTTGATTATGGAAACCACATAGAAATAGAAGAAATGCTTGTTATCAGATATTACATAAAATAGAAGAGGATCAAATCTGAATCTTAAGTACAATTCTGTGTGTGTACGTAAGCATTTCCACGTGGCAGTAGTTGTCAAGTTGTAAATGATGTGAGACGGGTATCCTGAGTAACAAATCTAATTGACACTTTGCTATAAGCACAGCATTTGTAGTGAGGTCATCCCTTTTTGAAAATTGCAGCTTTAATACAACAAATGGAAAAAGGAGAAAGGTGGTGGTGCCTGTGGCTCAAAGGAGTAGGGCACTGGCCCCATATGCCTGAGATGGAGGGTTCAGAACCCAGCCCCGGCCAGAAACTGGGGGGAAAAAAAAAAAGTTTAGAAAAAGGAGAAAGGAAAGAACAGTGTCTATTTTTGAGGGAGAGAAAGAGAAGCAGAACTTCTCAGCCCTTTTCTTTTCAGTCCTTCTTTCTCTGCAGATCCCTGGCTTGTCATGGGCCTCAGAGCTGCCTTATAACATCTGATTTATATTTGGCATCCAGTATTTCATAAGTCCATTATAACTAGAAGTAGAGCCAGAATCTTATTAGTGGAGATGCCTTGCACGGAAATGCCAACACAGGGATCTGTGTTTTACTTCTATTGCTTTAATAGATAGTACATTTTATGACAACACGGGCTATTTGAATAATGTGACATTTGGGGGAAGTTTTAAAATTGACTTTCTGCAATTGATATTAATGTTGGGTTAAGACCTGATAAAATAAAGAAAATAGATGTGCCATTTTCTCTCTTTCAGAGTGAAGAGTTTGGGCCAGGAGGCCAACCAAGACTGAGAGGATTTTTATATTGTTAATGCCATGCATTTTAGCGCATATACTTTCAGAGCATACATAACATGTTCATTTCAATAGAATGACTGGCAGATACCAATAGAAATACAGCTTAGGCAGTAGCAAGTCATAGATCCAGTCACAGGAATCCTAGTGGAGATGAACCGGGACTTCCTTATCTTATCCCGTGAGGGACCATTTCTCACAGTATATCATTTCAAGTTAGAGTAATGTAAACATGTTTACTACCAAGTTTTGAGGGAGATAAAAAGGATTTGGATTAAAGAATCGAGTTAGTCTCTTACCATTTTCTTGTCATATGCTGTTTGTTTGTACTTCTGAGTAAACTACCCTGATGTTTCATTATCCTAATATTGATATTTCATTATCCTCGTATTCATCTCCTACCACGTCTGCACTCTTCAGATGTCAGTGGGGACCCGATATTTTCTATTCTGGTGTATCATTTAAGTGTATCACTTAAGTTTTAATCTTTGTGACTGAGAAAGTAGCCATTTTAAACTATTGCAGAGCAGTTCAAAGTCTCCATTGTGCAGAAAAATGAAAACCAGAAATGATACTAGGTAAAACAGAAGGAAGAAAGTCTATCCCTTGTAAATCATGGGAAGTAAACGTCGTCACTGCCTATGATTTTAGATATTTGCGTACAAATGTAGGAATACAGGCTGGCTGCAGTACGTTCTTAAACTGCAACAGCACACGTCGCATTTCCCGCTGCAAGCCAGCTTCCTGCTCAGCTGGGAAGGTCCCTGTCATAGACCTATGTTTTCTTTTCTTTTCCTTCTCCAACACAATATTTCTTTATATTATTTTTCCTCTCTGGTGTTCTGACAAAGATTCTGCTCTCCAAGGATAATATTCCCTTCTTAGATCACTTACATTTGTGTTCTGTCTGTAACATGCAGAGGGGTAGAGGCTGGGGAGTTATGCTTTGGCATCAGATATGTTGGGAGTTATTTATTCATCCCATTTACAAATGGGTAAAAAATTGTAACCTACAGTGTTGGATTTTTACCTTGTATTTTAAGAATCTGAAGATATGTTTTTTTCCCTATGTTTATAGCCAAATCACTTTTAAAAATGGTCAAGGGGTTAGGTCAAAGATTGAATTTCTCTCAGCAATTGAATTTCTCTCTGGAAATTGAAAAGAATTCATTCCTTTGTTGTTATGACCAGTTATTGAAATTGCTGAGATGTCACAGAGTGGTGACTATAACAAATAATGCACTGTGTATATCCAAATTAAAAAGAATAAATTTTAAATATTCTCACCATAAAATAGTAAACATGTGGGGGTAGTTTATTAACCTAACTTATTCATTCTACATGTAAATATATGTCAAAACATCACACCATACCTCATAAGCATACACAATTATGTCACTTAATTTTTAAAAATGTAATTCTAGGGGCAAAAATGCTATATTTAAAAGTACTATAAATGATACATATTTTATACTTCGTAAGAAAATATAAGTTCTCTAAAATTCTTATAGAAAACATTGTTTATAAAAGTAAACTTTTGCTTTTACTGAGCTAGGCTGATAATTTAAAGAGTATAATAAGAAAAAAATGAAAAGTTGTTGGATGCAGGCATGGCTATAGAATTAATCTTTAAACATTGTTTAAGAATCATCAGCAAGAGTCAACCCAAGACAGAATAGGTTCTGGAAGTAGGCAATGCAGCGATAAGCCCACTAGTACAGCGTTTTGCCTCCTGGCCTTTGCTAAAACTGGTCTAGCAGCCAAAGAGCTAAGAAGAATAGAGTAAAAAGTGGGTGCCCAGAGGCCAGGAAGCTAAGCAGAGCTTTACGCTTTGAGAAGAACATCAATTACACACAAATTTGAGGTCCATATAAAGACGTCATCCTGTAAAAATGGACTAATTGAGAAAGATCTTCTATAGATGAAAGCGCCATTTTACTTTACCGGCAGGTCGCATTAAGGTTGGTTGCCCAATGCTAGCTACGGTTATGTGAAATTTGGATTTGGTCAAAAGGCCATACTCAAGAATCCAGAAACCTACATGTGGCACCAAGTCTGTAGGTTCCCCACCCCTTGTACACGTCAGGCTGCAAAAGCAAGTCACTTTTATTGAAAGTGTACACAATGTAATGGGGTACACCAACTGGAACTTGAATTTTACCTAAGAAACTCAATGTAACCTATTCACTTGTACCCTCATATTGATCTAAAATTTTAAAAGTAAAAAGTGAAAAAGTTTCTCTTATTTCAGATTAATATAAGGGTACATAGAATTGGGTTACATTCTTTGCCTTTGTTAGGTGGTGTCCAACTCTCTCCCCCTCTTCCTCTCTCTTCTCCTTGTTGCTTGAATTTAATCGTGTTTTTCTCTTGTGAGAGTCTGTAGTTATTCATCTGGTTTTAAATTGGTATTGGGTACATGGAGTGCTTGCTTTTCCATTTTTGAGATACTTTACTAAGTGAAATGTTCTTTAACTCCATCCAGGTAACTATAAAAGATGTACAATCTCCATCATATTACTGAAGAATTCTCTATGGTATAACAAAGACTCTCTTGAGAGAGGGTGCAAGAGGGGGAGGGGGCAGGCTCAGAGCAACTGCACCAAGGGGAAGTTTTTTGTTGTCTTCTGAAGTCTTGTCAGTTGAAGAGAGGCACATTCAAACCTAAGAAATTGGTTTTTACTAAGAATTGGGGTTGTACGTCATTTCTAGAATTGGGTTGCAAATCATTCCTAGAATTGGCATGACTCCCATTTTCCTATTTTACATAGTTGTTTCGGAACTGCCATTGTAATTTCAACATGGAGCAATGCTAAAACCACAATGTACATATTGTAATTTGCTAAAGTTCATGTAAGGTGATCTAGATCAATGGTAAGCTGCTTGAAGTTGGTCCTTGTCTGCGGTCATCAACCCCTCCCGCCCCTTAGACTTTACCATCTGTGTCCACTCTGCCAGCCCCTGTTTCCTAGGAGGTGGGGGCTCTCATGCTCCAAATATTATTAGGAATGCCTTTTTCCAATCTTGCTCGCAGAAAGCGCATAGTTTGATCATCACTGTGTGAACGTGTAAAATTTAATTACACACAATTTTTTTTCTAAAGCTATATTTTCTGATAACACTATATCCTCTGTTTATGATAATGGCACAATCATATGCACTATTCATTGTATCTACCATTGCAGAAGAAGTCATGGATTCCCAAGGCCATTCAATTTGTAGAGATTCTGTTGCTAACATTCTTGTTCTCAAAGTTAACTATGAAGTCTCTGAGGTTGGGGGAGAGAACAAAAGGATTGTACTGATGCCTCACTTTTACCTCAGAGTAATTTTATCTCCAGGCAATCAGTAGGAAAAGTTGCTTTGTTTACTCCATTTGATGGGTGTTTGAATAGTGGAGAGTTTTTGTTTTCAGATAACAACCTTGTTTCCTCTTTGGCAGTAAACCAATTTATCTACGTTTCTTATTTGTAATTCTTGAGAAAATAAAGTTCATTGGCACTTTATACTTTTCATAACTTTTTTAATATAGTCAGAAATTTCACATAATGTATATTGTTGATTCACTACTAAATTATATTTTAATTTTTATTAAATTCAAAACATTTCCATAAGCTTTTATGTGTGTAACACATTTTCACCTCCAAACCACAGCAAGGAAGAGAGACAACAAAGGTCATAAGGGTCATGGTTCTAAGGTATCTGAGAGATTGTTAGAATTTCTGAAAAACAATTATGCCATAAGAGTATTTGTTCCACTTCTTTACAGTTATACTTTAGTAGGTCACCGATTGTTATGGTAGAAACTGTTCACATTGATCCTCACTCCCCCTCTACACCAGCTAGCCTTTGTAATAGCTTCTGGATAAACAGCAAAAAGTTGCTGAGGGTAAGGACTGCCCTAAGTCTTTATTGTGGTAAGAAGAAAGAGCTTTCTGACAAGACAAACATTCAGAAATCTTATTTACCGTACATACTCGAGTATAAGCCGAGTTTTTCGGCACAAATTTTGTGCCAAAAAACCTGAACTCGGCACAAATTTTGTGCCAAAAAAATTCGGCTTATACTCGAGTATATATGGTAAGTTATATGGTCCATCTTTTTTCATTTAACTCATGCTTTTAGTAATAGAGAAATGCTAATGAGCGGCTATATGAGCAAAACGTGTTCTCGTTGGTCATCTGTTGACTTCAACATAGATAGTCTACGGCTATCTGAACGCACTATACCACCCTGGCTATACCACCCTGAACGTGCCTGATCTCGTCTGATCTTGGAAGCTAAGCAGGGTCGGGCCTGGTTAGTACTTGGATGGGAGACTTCAACATAGATAATAGTACTACCTAATCAGTTCTCTTACTCGCCTTCTTTATGAGAAGGTACCATTAACACAGTCTCCTTAGTATGAGACTTCAGGTTTTCCTGTCATTATATATAGTTATGAGGAATAAGTGTGGACCACTGGAGTCACTAAGTAGTTATCACCTCACCAGACTCATAATTGCAACGTTGAAAACCTATAATTTGGACACAGACCAAACTGTCAAAAATCATCCCTTTTCAGCTTATGCATACTCTTGGAAGACTTCTACCCAAATGACAAATATCCATGGTCATAAAGCAGAGAGAATCCTAAAGGTGTTATCACGAAATATATTCAACCTGCGTTCTATTGCAACTTAAAGTGTCTGATTCACCCCATCTTACATTTTCAACTCAGAAATTTTTAACTTCTGGGCTAGAAAATCTTAGAATCTTGTGTTCTTTAAGATTATCTGGGGTTTGAAAACTATACCAGCTATGCTTCAACATGAACTATTTGGATCTGAGGCAGGGATCTGAGACAAACTAGCAGATTCTATGAGTTGCACTTGCTCAGTTAACATTCTGATAAATACAACAGGAAATTGATTATTTTACCATTGCTTATTCAAACTTGTAGTTAAGGTTAGTTTTTCAAATGTTTGATATTTTAAAGACTTTCTCCCATTAATTACATTTATAAAATATTCCATTCTTAATTGACTTAGCTGGGAACTTTTGCCCCAAATGAATTGATTATCTATAAGTGAGTCTGTTTATCTATAAGTTTCGTTGGTTTGTGTATCATGTATGATTGCCATATCTCTGGATTGCTGTGGTTATATAGACATTTTGAGATCAGGAAGGGTTAGGGGGAATCTACTAAATTGTGTTTACTTTTTTTACTTGCTTGTTTCTGTCTTTTTTGTTTTTCAAGAATTTCTGACATGGCTAGGTGATTTGTGTTTCCATACAAATTTTAGGAACATCTCAATTTATACAAAAAGCTTGCTAGAATTTGGATACTACTGCACAACTCGACCAATTTTTGGAAAATTGACATCTTAACAACATCGAATCATTCATTCCATGAGCATGATGTATTCTTTTCATTTGTTAAATGTTTTTTGGCGGTATTTTTTCAAGTGTCAACATATATGCTTTTTGTTAACAATTTAACTGTTTAAAATGAGCCCCAAGGGCAGTGCTGAAATGCCTGGTGTTTCTAATTGCAAGAAGGATCTGATGTATCTTTTAGAGAAAATGAGTAAGAAAAACTTGGTTGGGGCTTGAGTCATAGTGTTATTTTCCATGAGTTAAATATTAACAATATACATTAAATACTGTTTCTATAAACAGGAAAACACATAAAGCAGGGCATGATGAAAATGTGAGCAGAGGCTCTCAGAAACCTTACCTTCTACCTCCCCAGTTTAAGATCCCCTAATTCAGTGTTTTTGGTGGCTTTCTAGAACATAACTATCCTAAATTTGTAAGTAGTAATAATTCATTGTATACTAATATAAAAATTTGTTTTAAATCAAAATGTTTACCAAATACAGAGAACGCAGCAAGTACTAGCATTTGTTTTGGCCGCCAAGGAGAGAGAGAAACACTGGCTGTGTCTGAATTCCTTTAGACATTATATAGCAAAGATTACTCTTAAAAACACCTAACTTATGATACTATGGTAAGATGCGCATATCCTCACACAGCAATAACATGGGAGAATAACAAAAAAGGAGTATTTTCCAACAATGTGTTTTTAAAAAGTCTTTTAGGGTCCATTCAGGAAAATCTAGGCTAAGACATTATAAGGTTTTGGATAGTTATTATAAAAGTAGGTTGCAAACAAGTCATTGCAACAGGAATTGCCTGTTCCAACTACCTCTATTTTGAGAACACATGCGTGTTTGATACATTAAAAACTTCAAGTTTGTAAACCTTTTTGTGGTTAAGACAAAACACTATTTGTCAAATACATTCATAGGAGCATAGTGTCCCAGGGGTTAAAAATGAACTAATTCTATATTCAAGCATAATTTACTAATGACAAACCATTAAATATTTATTAAACTTTAGTTCCATTTTAAAATTTAAGGTGTACTTTTATATTCCTTGAGCTTAAATAATCACTGTAGTTGCTTTGGCTCAGCTGGACCTGTGCTATTAAAATTCTTTATCAACAGTAAGAAATAGGAAAAGAAACCTGAAAATCAAAATTAATTCTCTTATAAATATTTTCAAACAGTTAATTCGATAAAATGTTTACTTTCATTACATCTTTTGTTATGTCTAATGAATGGTTATCTTCATTAGGAAGTATAGTTATCAACTGTTACGCCATTAAAAACAAAACTGAGTTACTCCTGCCTTCAAATGTGGTTTATGTGCTCTTTTAAAAGTTAGATTGTTTCTGTTTCACGGACTTGCCTAGTAGCTTTCATTTGGATCACTAATACATGATTCAAACTTGTCTTTTTTGGTCAATAAGTATATAGACTTTGCATGCTTTTTAATAAGAAAATTTCCTTACAATTTAAGATAATGACATGTTAAAGCTCTTATGTACACCAAACTTAGAATTAATAACATTGCCCTTACAATGAGGTCTAAATATTTAATAAGACTTTTGAGGCTTTTGATGCCTAAAAATCCTTCTCAACACTGACTTCTCATCTTACGGGTCATCATCTTCTCTGCTATCTCCTGCTACAGTGATTATCTTTCCATTACTCTGTTTCACAGCTATGTAAAATCCACTGCACAGAGTTGTTCTTTTTATATTCATGTCTGGTGTACACTAACATCAGGCAAGATAATATTCTTCGACATCTTTCTTCAAGAAAAAAATGCTTTGTCCTCTTTTAGTACCCAGGAGTTTGACCACCAAAGTACGTACTTTATTCTGTTTCATTTGCCAACGGTTATTTTTATGCCCTGTGAAGCTGGTCTTTGTGAAACTGTTTGTAATATATGATATGTATTTTATTTGCTTGCTAAATTAAATAGTTAAAAAAAACCCTAAAATATGAAATTGTGTATCATAATTTTTAGCCAGAATTGAGATAAGAAACGAAATGCAAAGGTTCTCATCACAAGTTTTGTTCAGTTATCCTCGGGCTGGCACAAGTGCATCTTTTTTCCCTTTTATTTGAACACATAAAATAATTTTGAGATTTCTTTGGAAGCTAGTGCAATTAAGGTTAGGTTAGATTTCATCCTGTATACTCACAGTAAAATAAAATTTTATGTCTATTATCCTGTGATTTGTTGTTAACTATAACCCTGAATACAAATGAACCTAAAGTTTCCAAGTGATTCCAAAATCTGAGCATGGAGTAGATGAAGAAAAGAAACCTTACGTGGGAGCTTGTGTTTATTCCTTAACATGCATTTAAATGTTTGACAGTTGGAGAATAGTATAAAGTAATTAATAGTAGAATTGATAACTTAATGAAAAGAAGGAATTTTAGTATAACTCTAGTCAATATATGGGGTAGAATAAGATAAAGGGAAAAGTGACAAAAGAAAAATGTATTTCAAATAAGGACATAAAAAGATTTAGCAGCAAAACCAAAAATATTAATCATATAAATCAATGTGAATAGATTTAGTTAATACATTAAAATCTCAGAATGAGTAAAAAAAGCAAAAGTAAATCTATGATATTTTAGTAAGTTTCCCACACCGTACTTTCTTGGCAAGACATTCGGACTGCAGTAGGGTCCTTCTCACAATTACCTCCAACCTTATTGTTTAACTTCAAAATCAGCAATGACTCTGTAAATGAATGGGCATGTTCCTCAGTCACCTGGTGAGGATTTTGATGCGCAATTAGATGAACTTGGGCAATGTTTTCATCAGTTCTAGTCATTAGTGGCGCCTCCGACCTCGCCATTGGTCACTTGTTCTCTCGCCTCGGAAAATCGTTTAATCCCTTTGTACATGGCCATTTTCTTCCTGGCATTATCCAATGTGGACTAATATGTCCCTGATTTCACTACCACTCTCGCCAAGTTAAACAGAAGATGTTTGTTCGTTGCTCTAATTCAAATTCTGACATTCTTGCAACAACAAACAAAACCATGCCACAATAATAATGAATGCCACTCAGCAAGACACTGCCACATGTCAACAGGAACACAGCTGCGAGACACTGATACACCCAAGTTAGGAAACTTTGCCAGGTTGTTTGTACAAGTGCTGCCCCATAAGCACACAGTGCCAAGTAGGCAACCTCTTACTCCACACTAGACACTGGATCATGGCCAGCCAATGAGCCGACAGTGTTTTGTAAATAAAGTTTAATTGGAATGCATCCACACTTGTTCCTGTACACATTTTGAGGTTACTTTGTTCAGCAGTTCTGACAACAAATTAAAATATTGACTCTCTAAGGAAAAAAGTGTGTTCTAGAATTATAACTTTGTAGAATGATGTAAAGGCTTTTCATTATCTGCTAACATTTTTTTGAGATTTATCTCATAGCTGCGTTTTTAATCCACTAGTTCCAAGGAGATTGTTGTTCCTTGAATATTTTGCATCTTTATGCTTATCTTTTTCTACTTCAAATGCTTTCAGAAACAATAATTCCTTGAAAAATATTTTGTCCTTCATGCACAAGAGATGTCACCTTCCTTTAAAATCTTTTCTAATCCCAGTAATTATTGCTCTCCTTCTGTGTGCCATCATGCCTACCATTCTATTCTATATCTTGCTGTTTTACTTGCTGATCTCAATTTTTTAATTTAAAATTTTAAAGTGAAAAGGCAGTACAAATTTTCTCAATATTGACATTTTTCATTTTGAGACATGTGGAGTACAGATAGGTCTTAGTATTCCAGCCCTTCATTCTGGTGTATATTTCTTTCTATATGTTTTTATACTCATAGAAAAAAAAATCATAGAAATGCATAACAAAGTACAATGATATCATAGTTCTTTAAAATAAGATTTTAAAATATATACTCTTAATTTCTATCAATGTCAGTATATGTGTATATATATATATATATATGTATATATACATATCTCAACAAATTTTTCAAAAGTTACCTTGTACTTGTTGGCATGCATGGATATTATGAATTATTCAACCAGGTTCCTATGATGAGCACTCAGATAGTATCTGTTGTACCCTACCATTAACAACTTTGTTCATTTGTCTTTATTTCCACTAGAATTTTTAAAGCTATATTTTTTGAAGTAAAACTCCAAAATAATTCTATAAGACTTTTCTTCTGCTTACCTCTAAATTCAGTGCTAAGACAAACACGTGACCTCTACTTTGTGTCCGAACAGTATCAAAGTAACTTTGCTCCACGTTAAAACGTATGTTTGTGAGTACTGTTTCTCACGTAATTGTTAAAATGGGTATAAATAAATCTTCCACGATTGATAATTTTAGCATTCAAGTTCTCATACCTCTTGGGTAATATGTAATAGACTTTTATATACATGTTTTGTGGCATGCTAATTTTACATTTTTCTATTTGGTTCTATTTATGTGTAGGTATCTTTTTAATAGAGATTATTTGGTCTGTTTGCATTCTTCAATTGACATTTTCCTAGTCCATATTCTATCACTACACATTATTTATAGTTACTCTTGTGTTTATGTAATGAAGTCCACTAACTATTCTCTTTGGGAATACTGTGGGATTTGATTGTTTTCCAGAATCTTTACTCAGTACAAAAATTATTTTTCTACTTTAACAAGGTACTTAGATCCCTTATCCATTTGGACTTTGTTTCTGTGCAGGCTAGGTTATAGAAATATTTTGTTTTCCAACTATACAGTAGGTTGTCCGGTGTCATTACTTACATCCTTTCTTTGTTGAATGGAAATGCCCCTATCGTCATATATCAAACTTGACTTCTTATGGTTGCAGTTTTCCATCAATCGTGTTCCCCTGTCAAGTTCTTTTAATTGCAGTGGCTTTGGTTGTACATCTGCTTTTACATTTTGATTTTTAAATTTAGATTTTCATTGGATTTAAATTGATGTGAAGGACAAATTTACTCATCACTTTGGTCTTTGGCTTATCACAGTGTTGAAACAGATTTTTATCACTAAATTATTGTCTAACTTAACTGACTTGCAATTCTACTGCTTTGTAAACTTTTTTCTGTTTGCTAAATACTTTCATGATAAATTCAACACAACAACTATTTATTTAATATGTTCTATGTGCAAAATTCTGCATTAAGAATTGTGAAGGATAGGGGGAGTCATTGTTTAAGAACTGACGTGCTAGCACAGTAAGCATGAGACATTCATGTAAATAAGAATAAACAAGTGATACACGGCAATATGAAAGTATTTTGAAAGACTTGTGTCAGAAATAGTAAAGCTATTTGTTTCAACCATCAAAACATGTCTTCTTTGCATATTCTATAGTTTATGTTGACATCATGATTGACTAGCTTATATAAATGAATATAAAATGATATAAAGTGGATAATAAATCCTCTGTGAAGGATTTATTTGACCTAAATCTTAACCCCTACAGAGATTTTGAATCTTTTTGTCTTGTGGAGCGCCAAAGTCTAAGAAAGCTAGGGCAAGATTTGGGGTATTATTTTATCTTCTATTTCCCTGCTTTCTTGAAGAATCATTGCTAGGAGGGATGATTTTAGAACTGGGCACTGTGAGCATTTCTTACCTATCTTGCTAAATAGTAAGCATTCCTACCAAAGTCTATTTTAATGCAATTAATTTGTAGTTATATCCCCCGAATGATTTTATTTGCTTCTTGCAGCCTCTTATTCTGATCCCCCAGGAAGCCCACAGAGAAACTTTGGCTCAGGTAAGGATGAGGGAGGGAGGTTCTCCCATGTCCTCAGAGTTATGTTACAGCAATTGGAAAAATGGAATCACAATGTGAATTTGAAACTTGCTGACTATAGTGACGTAAGATATTGAGCCCTCCATGTAAGCAGAACGTATTTTAATGGTTGCAGTGTAATGGATCTTCATATTACATCTAGGGAACATAGACTTCTTAAACTGCTCCTCCTTTGGTAATGAAAACACAGATGCTTGACAATTTGTGAATTTATTCTAGAAAATGTGTTCCATTCTTATTGCTGAATACCACTTTGTAGTCTCTCCTTGGGAAGCTGTACACTGATGCCAGCACCTAGTCTACTCTTCAAAGCAATTCTGGAACTCTTTATCTGGAATGACCATTAAAGCTGTTGTTGTGTTACATTGATGTCCTGAATGTCATCAAAACTTCTTTATTTTCTTTATCTTTGAGTAAAGAAAAAAGTCACTGGAGGAGAGTAGTGAAGGTGTTCCAATACAGTTATTTTTTTCTGGCTAAAATCTCCCTTATAGACAGTGCTGGGTGAGCTGGTACATTGTTATTCAGCAAGAGCCATGAGTTTATTGGCCAAAATTTTCATTTAATATTTTCCTGTTTCTCTAGTGATGTTTGCTTGGTCTGTGTGCTTCCCTCAGTTGACCAATGATTTTGATGTACAATTTGATGCATTTTTGCAATGTTTTGTTAGTACTGACTGCCCTGATTGCTATTCATCACTGATGCATTCTCTCCCTTCCATTCATTAAATGCATTTGTGCACTGCCATTTTCTTCATGGCATTATCCTCATAAACTTGTATTAACCTATCCAAGGTTTCATTTCCACTCTTGCCAGGTTAAAGAAGAAACTTGATGTCTGTTCATTACTCTAATTCAAGCTCCAACATTATTGCAATGACATGTGATATACAAAACACCACCACTCAGCAAGATACTGCCACATGTTGGCAAGAACACAATTGTGAGACACTGATATACCAAGGTTATGAAACCTTACTGAGTTGTTTGTATGGTGCTGCTGACATAACTGCATGGTGTCAAGTTCACCAACTTAATTGTCAAACACTCTTGTAATATAAATTTTAAATGGGAACATGTGAAAATATCTTTCTTATTTATGCATTTTTCTGAATAGAAAATCTCCACATGGAAATTCTGAGCTGAGTCGATTTATTTAAATCTTGTTCTGGGCAGATTGCAAAGATAAGCTTCTTTTAAGAAATATAGATATCGTAATTTATCTTCTAAAATGTTAGCATTTGTAAAGCTAACTTAGTCTTGGACCTAAACTATGCTTATATAATATATAATCTTACTTTGCATTTGGATATGAAAGAACTGTCTTAGTTCTATTTTATATATGTACTTTGTGTATTACTGTTGCATGCTCAAGCATATTACCTTTAAAAAGTATTTGTCATGCTCCCTGAGGTCTACCCTCAGGGGGGTAGACAAGGAGTTTGGAAACTGACCTATCATTTGATGTACTCTGTAGCTTCCAGTACACTCACTGAAACAATTCAGAATGTAATTCCCTGGAGTGTCTATGCTCTGAGACAAATAGATGACCTTTTCTTTGTCTCTGAACTTATTCTTACGCAAATAATTTTCCACATATGCAATACAAGAATGAGATATCTACTATGCTTTGCCAAAGGTCACATTTTGGGAACAATAAAATGTTGTACAGTCATGTCTGGCCATACATTTAAACTTAGTTTAGAATGAGAGCTCCCTGTCACTTCTAGCAAAAATATATTCCCGGGGATCATGATAGATGGGCAATCTGTCTCTAATCCTACCTACCCCCTTATGACTTACACTTTACTTGTTAACTCACATGGAACATATTTTCCATGAATCAAAGCAAGCAGCTTTTAATAGTACAGAGCTTGGTGATACATACTGCTGTCAATGTTAGCTGCTAAAACCACCTTTTTGAGAAAGAACTTGGACAAAGAACAGGCATAATGTGCAACAAGTGATAAAGATGTGCTAAGTTATCCTCTAGGTAGGCACAATAATGTTCCTCTGAGATAAATCCAAGGTAGGGTTGTGAAGGAAGTTGGATAAAAGAGCAGAGAAGCAGGAGACAGATCTGGAAATAAATGGAAATGGTGAGTAGGAGTTCAGCAAGTCTTAGCAGTCTTAGCATTTGCAGCAAGGGAAGTGACACTGGAGACTTGATTTCTTCTGCAGTATAAATATGGTCTGGGTAATGTTGCTTAGGCAGAAATACAATGGCTTTTCATAAATTAAAAATGTTAAGGACAGATTATATAGTATAAATTTTCGAATCAGCAACTCTGAGCCTAATGGTATGACAGGAGACCATCATCTGATTGTTTCTACTGGAGCTTCCAAGTCTTACTTGACAAACCTGTACTCTCTCTCTTCTCACCATCAACTCCTGTTGCTGCATTCATCCAGGGAAGACAAGCCAAGCATAGAGGAAGGGAGATAGAAACATAGGAAGAAAATTCGGGAAACTTACATCACTATCGAGCCCCGACAATGCTCAGTACTGGGAATCCAGTCCACTGTGCATTCCTAAGAGCATACCCCCCAACCACAAGCTCTCAGGCTGCTTTGAGAAACACATTGTGACCTAACCAACCAGCAACCTTCCTTTTGAGTTAGGATCTGGAACCAAGCTTCCTATTTGAAAGAAAATGGAAAAGATGACTCTACTTTCCTGCCATTATGTACCCTAACTTATCAAGGGACTACTTGGGGGCAATAGAAGCTCTCTGGAGGATGGACTTGTGAAGTTGAGTCATCAATCTGCAGTCACCCCATTGTGGTAGGGGGGGATTAGCTCAGCCACCAATCAGCCACTGATGTTGTATAGTCACCTCTTTGAAGATCAGAAAAGTATTGAAATTCAATACACAGATCTTCAAAGAACAAGTTGTAGAGCAAATTTTGAAGGGAGTAGAATTGAGACTCAGAGAAAAATGCATTTCAATAAATGATTTCCCATAGACCATGTTGGTAAGCAATTTAGTGGTGCAGACATAGGATGGCCCCAAATTAAGAAGATCAGAAAGCCGTACTGTGGCAAAAGCATAACACGAGATGAGTGAGTAAAACCAGTGATAACATTGTAAAAGGAGAAATTAGTTTCGCAGGCCAGGTGACACTACTCCCTGGCATTTCCCTTGAAATTTGTAGGTAATGGACTTGAAAATAAATAGGGCTTTGTACTGTTATCCTAGTTTTTTTTTCCCCCCACTTCTTTTACACTATTACAGGTACATTGTATATCTTTATAGGATACATGTAATATTTTGATACAGGCATGCTATCTGAATTAATCAAATCAGGGTAATTGTGGTATCCATCATCTCAGGCATTTAACATTTCTTCAGTTTAGGAACATTCCAGTTCATTGTAGTCACAATATTTTCTTCATTTTAAATATAAAATATTTGAAAGTCTTCCAGAATGTAAGACTTATCTTATTTAGCATATTATTCCCAATGTCCAGCATTATGCCTAGATATTGTAGGTATTTTGTACTCAGTAGCTTCCAGTACACTCACTGAAACAATTCAGAACATAATTCCCTGGACTGTCTATGTTCTGAGACAAATAGATGACCTTTTCTTTGTCTCTGAACTTATCTATTGAATTAATCAATGGATGATGATTTTATAGTAATTAAAACAGGCTTTGAGAGAGAATTCTATAGCTGGTCAGCCTGAGTCCATTTCTAATTCCTATACTTGTTAGTTATGTGACCTTGAGATTATGACCTCAGGTAACAGTTTTCTCATTTGTAAAATGTGTAATAACAGTACCTAAGTATGTTATGAGGTTTTACAGAGCTAAGGCCTGTATTTATCCCAGTGCCTAGTAGTAAGTGCAGAATTTTTACTGTAAGTTTGTTACTTGTTTCCGAGGCTGAATCAGTGAGAACTAAGAATAAGTGGTTTGAGGACAAAGAGAGGTTTGTTAATTTGTCAACAAATAGGGAAGGCAGTGGACTACTTCTCAAAGACTGCCATTGTGACCTTAAGTGGAAAAAGAGGGCTTTCTACAAGGGGCCTTTTTGGAGGTTGAGCACCTGTTGCCTTGACTGGTGTCTCATGTCCTGGCTTCAGGCTATTGTTGTGCAACTGTAATTGGTGATTTCAGTTGACCTCATCTGCAGTGCCTACCATCTTGTGACCCTTGTCCAGACAATCCTGACGAGCCATCCATCTCCCATGGTTTAAGCTCCTAGAAAATAGCAAAGGATATTTTTATGTGTTTTTGATCGCTGGTCTTGGAGAAGTAGTGCAGGTTTTAAAGTCCCCCAAAGTGTGGTTGTTTTTGAGAGACAACCTGTAAAACATTTCATTGCCCTTTTTTCTGACCGTTACCTTGATTAGAGAATAAATGTTTGCAATTGTCATTGTATTAAAGCAGCAAAAACGAATAAAAACTTGGTGTAAAAAGTGCAGAGTGATATTCCAATCAAACTGTAAAAGAAATCTCACTTTGCTCAACAAGCTCTGCTAAAATATTTAATTACATTGAATTAGCAAATCAAAACAACAAAACACGGCAAAACAGAAGTCTGTCCAGTAAAAATACAATGATTTGAGAGGGAAGCTGAAACTGAAATGGTAGGAAAAAAAGAACAATGAATCCAAGGTTCTGGGGGATTGTGACCCAGGTATTTAATCCCTAGAGAAGTCATAGATGAAGGTAAGAGGGTGATGTTTTATAATACGCAATGTGGTAAGACAAATTATCCAATACATGCATACAAGTACAATGATTACTTTTGGGACCTTCTTGTACTTCGCCAAACACAGTCCAGAGAGCCCTCCTGGATTACCTGATTATATAAGGATGTGCTCTTTAATTGACTGGGGTTTATGACAACTCTATAGGAGGTCAGATTGTGTGAAACTGGTGGCAATGGAAATGATTCATGTGAAAACTACTTTGTGAAAGAAATTAGAAAATATTTTGGAGAATGCTTTTTTCAAATATTCTGTAAAAGTTTATAACATACATTCTTTAGAATTTCAGTCTAAGTATAGTTTTTATCATAAACAGGTGCATGACCTTAGTCTGTAGGTCTATTTGGTATCTTCATTTTTAATTCTTTCTACTCCTTGCTTAGCTTCCCACATGCCAGACATGAGATACGTATTTGTCCTCCATGAGTAAGTTGCCTCTGCTCCTAGAACATTATCTCATTCCTCAGGCACCTCAACTTCAGCCCTCAGAATTGGTGTCCCGTTGTCTAGACTTAGTCACTGTGGGTCAATGATATGCACGTAGCTCAGCTGGGTCCTCTGCTTAAGGCTGTCCCAGGATTACAGTCAGGAGTGACTAAGGGCTAGGGTCTCATCGAAGGCTAAAATGAGGAAGACTTTACTTTCAAGCTTACATAACTCTTGCCTGAATTCAGTTTCTGATTCTGTTGCTAACAAGCTACCCTTGCTTTGTCAAAGTGTGCAGACTGAGATGGCAGCAGAGAGGATTGATTAGCAAGATTAAATTTAGTCTTTTGCAACATTTCATGGAGGTGACACTTCATCACTCCATTCTGTTAGAAGCAAGTCTTCTAGGTCCATCCACACTCAAGGGGATGAATCACACCAGTGGGAACACTGGGGTCACCTTAGAATCTGCCCCACAGTGATGCCTGGCACAGTGCCAATGCAGAATAGGACTGAAGTAATTCTGGCCAAACAGACTGTTCTCTTAATGAATTTATGTGGAGACCATCTTACAGAACTATGCAGAAACAGATAAAGGTGTTTGACTTCAAGGCTTTTTTTTTTTTTTTTTCCTGAATTCCCTCACTTATTTTCAACATATTTTTAAAAGACCTGGCCAAATAAACTAAAAAAATTTTAATTAATACTAAATCAGCAAATTCTTTCTTCAAACATTTTGTTTTAAATACTATATATACACTCTGTTTTTCTAATACTTTCAAATCTACATTCCAAATATGCCTCCTAACCAGAGCAATGTGAGGGTCACAGCAGCTATGTGTAAAATCTTATTTAAATGATTTTATCATAGTTTTTCCTTAACCTCTTGAATTATGACTTTATGATACGCACTAAAACTATTTTATGCAGTGAAATTGACTGTTGAATTTTATAACAGGAAATAATTTTGACTCTCAAAAATAACATATCATCCTTGTGTAAGCTGAAATTAGGTAGTCATTCTGTAATAAAAAGAGAACACAATTCTGTTCCCTTCCCTATTTCTTCTATCAGAGGTTTGTTTTTTTTTTTTGCCCGTGACTTTGGACTCAGAGCAATAGATGAAGAGACAAAGTAAGCTGAAGAGGTGGTTATATAAATATACTTAATGATCTTTGCCAAAAATACAGGATAATATTTCTGCGGGATGTATCTGTTGTTACCAAGGATAAATAAACTCTTTAAAAAGTGTATTGTATACAGCTTAATGTCTGCAAAGGTTAAAAACATCAAATTCTGAAATATCATGCCCTGACATTAATGACCCAATAATAAGTTGACATTTGCAATTCTTTGTTGAGGGGTAATAGCCCGCCATATGCAAAAATCAGCTTTTGCATTTAGCTGCTTATCTCAAAGGAAAACACTTGAGTAATAATAGTGCAAGGGAGGTTAATAACAGGTGCAGGCCTAGCATAGTTTTTATCAGTCCTTTTAGAAAATGAACTGAGAATAGCTGTCAATTTGATTGGGAAGGGGAAGGGCAAAATGGGCCCATATGGGAAGCAGCATTCAGCTTCTATATGTGTGTGAAGGTTGTTTGCAAGGTTACCTGGGCTGATACAACTTAAAGCTGGAATTTGCATGTCAAAGCTTTGTTCCTTTTGTAACATACTGCCACACAAATCATAGGCCCTGGGGTTTAAATTTCACAGATGTCTAAACCCATTTAAAAATTAAAGCACAATAATTTGTGATCCACTGTGTACCTAATCATTCTGATATTTTCAGATTTTTTCTTTTGCCATTATGCTTTGTTCTCCATATTTAACATTTAAATTTTTCATTGATTATCTCAGTTGTTCTGTGAAAAGCTAATATATTTTTTGAAAAGAATATTTTTCTTTGAGGCCACTGTATTAGTATGGCTAAAAGATTTTTTTTTTTTAAACCCAATATTAACTCATATTTAAAATCATACCCCCAAATAATTCAATTTTAAGCTATTACATTTTCCTGGGCTTATAGAACAGTAAAAATGTGATTCGTAAGTGCTAGTTTTTTGTCCTCGATATTTATTGTATTTCAACTACCAAGCAATTTTCAGAACACATTACAAAAACATTTTCACTGTATTTTGTTCTGTGAATCACTCCATCAGAATTAATGACCATCCATTGCTAGAAAGTAGACTAAGATGATCTAATGGATGTGTAATGAATTCCTATAGAAGATACTAACATTGCCAAAAATTAACATCTTCAGTAGAATCAAAGGCATTATGTAATGAAAGTTTAGTATAAAGTTCACAGATAATTTCAAATCATGAAATAGAATTTTATTCATTCATACTAAATACATACTTGAAGTATCACTTTTGTACAATGAAAATATGAAACGTAAAGATGATTTGTAGTCACTTTTTTTCATTTTACTCTCAATTCACAAATGCTAGAACAACAGTACCTTGCTTACAACATTGGGATTAGTCCCAATTGTGTCTGGTTGCTTGAAGGCTACAGTGTTTGCCTTTTCCCTTACTATGGTAAGTTTTAAGTAATATAAAATAGTAACAATTTCCCAATTCTGTTTCATATGTTTTTAAGAGTGTAGAGGGGTCTGAAAACACTTAACAGCTTGCGTGTCCTTGGACAGCAGTGAGTAAGGCAAAGTGAAGCACTGCAGTGAGGTTTCATGAGTGGAAATCCAGAAATAAAGTTTAAACTATGTTAGAGGCCCACTCATTTTATATACACTCTAAGGTTATAATAACTGATAATGATAAATCATTTATTTAAAAAGAAATATTTCTATTTGTTGCATAATTATAGCTTTGGATTATGTTCAAGTCTGATAACAGCTTATGACAGCATATAGTGAAAGGGTATGATTATAGACTGTGCAAGTGTGGGAAACACCTCAAGTTCAAGAATCCATGTAAAATGATTCTCTCTCGTTAATGAGATGCTCAATAGAACATTTTGAAAATGTTACCCTTTAATGCTAAGATTTTTTATTTACTTTCTGCAGTTTGATGGTGGCCATTGTAAAATAGTTGAGATTATGGTTCAAAACTGAAGTTGTTCAACATTTTGATCATAAATGTGGCATTGCAGATGACCTATTTCTGGGTTTTTTTGTGTGTATCTGAAGTAATCAATATGAGGTCCATGAACATCCATTACATCAGCTACAGAAATATAATGCACAGTAAGGTTTCACCCTGGCTCGATGGCAGTTAGACATTAGAAAAATGTAGACACTGGAGTGAAATTTTGTATAGGAAGTGAGGCAGGGGTCAAACTTTGTTCTTAGCGTATATCACACTACCCATTTATCTCAGCACCATTTGTTAGAGATACCCCCCCTTTCCCCCATTGAATTGTCTTGGCACCCTTTTTAAAAGTAGCCATGTATGTTTGAGTTTATTTCTGGACATTTCAACATTGTCTTAGCTACTCAGGATCCCTTATAATTTAACATGAACTTGAGGATCAGATTTCTCATTTCCGCAAGAAAAGTTAGAATTTTCTTGGAAGTTGCACTAAATCTCTAGATTACATTGCTTTCTTAATAAGTCTTTCAATTAATAATATAGGGTATATTCAACTTATTTTGATTTTAATTTCTTTCAGAAAATGTTTTATAATTTTTGGTTCATACATCTACTTTCTTAGCTTAATTTTTCATATATATTTTCTCTTAGATTGTAAATGAAATTGCTTTCTTAATTTCCTCCTTGGATTGTTCATTGCTGTTTTGTGGAACCGTAATTGAGTTTTGTATGGTTAATCTTGTGCTCTGAAAATTTGCTGAAATTATTTAATAGCTTCAGTAGGGGGTTTTAATATTCTTTAACATTCTCCATATAGAGAATCATGTCATCTTTAAATAGAAATAGTTTTACTTATTATTTTGTAATATAGTTTCCTTTTTTTGGTATCTACTTACTCTGGATAGTACTTCCAGTACCAATGTTAAATAGCAAAATTGGTAAAATGTGAATCTGTCTTATTTCTGATCTCAGAACCAAAGAGTTTTTTGCCATTGAGTATGCTGAGCAGTTTTTAATAGTGAAACTGTGTTGAGTTTTGCCATATTGCTTTCTCTGAGTCTATTAAGATCATTTTTCCCCTTTACTCTAAAAATACATTGTGTTGTGCTGATTCTCTTGGGTCGAAACACCCTTGCAGTCCTAGAATACATTCTACTTGGTTATAGGATGTAATTAATTGAATTTGCTGTTGGAATTGGTTTTCAAGCATTTTAAGCATTTTTACATCTACATTTATAAGCCATATTTGTAGTTTCCTTGTGATCTTAGATTTTTTTGTAATCAGTATAATTCTTCCCTCATAGAATATGTTAGGATGTGTTTCCTTGTATTTTGGGGTTTTGTTTTATGGAAGAGGTTGAGTAGAACTTAATTTTTTTTAAATATCTAGTAGAATTTACCAGTGAACTTTATCTGGTTTATGTCTACTCTTTTATAGGAAGTTCTTGATTATTGATTCAATTATTAAACTTTAGGTTTGTTGAGTTTGTCCGTTTTTTCTTAATTTGATGACTTGTATATTTTAGGAATTTTTCCATTTTGTCTAGATTATCTTCTTTGTTATACAATTCTTTATAGTGTTCTCTTATACTCATAATTTCTGTAACATTAGTGGTAATATCACTATTTCTATTTCTGATATTAGTTACCTGTCTTCTCTCTGTTTTTCTTAGAATAGCTAAATATTTGTCAATTTTGTTCTCAAAAAAACACCTTTGGTATTGTCTATATTCTTCATTGTTCTATCTCTCATTTATTTCTTCAATCCTTATTTCCCTTTTTGTCATTTAGGTTTTGTTGGCTTTCACTTTATTTCACAAAAATAAATTTAATTGGTGAAATGAGACCTTCAAGGGTATACATTTACAGCTGTAAATTTTCTTTCAACCCCTACTGTTGCTATATCCAATAAATTACAGTGTGGTGTTTATTTTCATTTATCTCAAATGAGTGTTTGATGTACCCTTTGATCTTATTTCAGTGTTGAAGCTCTAACCACTAGCACCTCAGAATGTAACTGTAATATTTGGAACTAGGGTCTTTAAAGGTGCAGTGAACATGAAGTGAGGTCAGAAGGCTGGTTCCTACTCTAATATGACTGTCCTTACAGGATGACATGAAAACACACAGAGGGGAAGAAACACATGAAGAAATATGATGAACATCTACACGCTACAGATAGAAATCCTCAGAGGAAACCAATTGTGATGTCCTCTTGATCTTAGACTTCTACCTTACAGAACTATGAGAAAATGTCTGTTGCTCAACCCACCTAGTCTGTGATTCTTTGTTGTTATAGCCTACCAAGCTAATGGAGGTCTATAACCTATTTAAGTGTGTGTTGTTTAACTTTCACATATTTGTTAGTTTTCCAGTTTTATTCAATTATTGCTTAAGTTCATTGTAGTCATAGGAGATACTTGGCGTAATTTTAGTCTTTCTGACCGTATTGAGAGTTTTGTCTAGATGTGGTCTATCTCAGAATATTTCTGAGATATATATTCCTGCACACTTGAGAAATTGTTCATTTTGTTCTGTAGAGTGTTATATGTCTTTCTGGTTTGATTTTAGTCTATTTTTTTTTAAGTTGTTATTCTCTTTGTGGTTTTCTGTCTGTCTGGTTATTTTATTGAAAATGGGGTATTAGTTCTGCATCTAGAGCTCACTGGCTAGGGTGCCAGCCACATACACCGGAGCTGGTGGGTTCAAATCCAGCCCAGGCCTAGCAAACAACGACAACTACAACCAAAAAACAGCCAGGCATTGTAGCGGGTGCCTATAGTCCCAGCTACTTGGGAAGCTGAGGCAAGAGAATCACTTAAGTCTGAGAGTTTGAGGTGGCTGTGAGCTCTGACACCACGGCAGTCTACCAAGGGCGACGTAGCGAGACTGTCTCAAAAAAAGAAAAAGAAGATAGGTATTGAAGTCTCTAGTGATTATTGAATTATCTATTTTTTTCCATTAAGCCATTGTGTTTCTAACATACACTGGCTCTTTCGCTTGCTATATATATTTATAAATGTGTTATCTTAATGAATCAGTACTTTAAATACACATTATCCTACTGCCCTGTAATTTTCATAGTTTCTGATGAGAATTGGCTATTTTATTGAAATGTTTCTGGAACATAACTAAGTCACATCTCTCTTACTACTTTCTAGATTTTATTTGCCTTGTGACAATATAATTATAAAGTACCCTTATAGATCTGAGTTAATCCTTCTTACAGCTTAATGAGTTTCTTTTATAGTGTCTTCTGTTAAATTCAGGAAGTTTTCATCCAGTATTTCCTTAAATATTATTTTCTCTTTTCCCTTTCCCCTTCTGAGAGATATATACCATGATATATACCTTGGAATGCTTAATGGTAGCTCATAGCTCACTTGGGCTCTGGCCATTTCTCTTCATTTTTCTTATTTATTTTCATTCTGGGTAATCCTAATTGTCCTGCCTTAAAGTTAGCAGGTACTTCCTTCTGTTTGTTCAAAACACTAGTGAATTTTTTTATGTATTGTACTTTTATCTCCATATTTTTTGTTTCTCTTCGTCATTTCTGTTTCTTAATTGATATTCCCTGTTTTTTTCATGTACTTTCCTCCTGGTTTACCTTAATTTTTGTTATTTTCTTCATGTATCTGAGAATATTTAAGGTGATTATTATTAACTTTTTTCTAGTTTGACCAATGTCTAGACATCCTCAGGGATGTTTTCTCTCTTTTTTAAATTCTTATGAATAAAGCCATACTTTCCTATTTATATAGTTCATAAATTTCTGTTAAAATCTGGACATTTTGTATAATGTAATATAATTCTGGAATTAATATTTTCCTTTTAAGATTTTTTTCTTCCTAGAGATTGTTGGTAATGCTTGTAGATAACTGCAGTCCGCATTTGTTTAGTGACTTTTTGTAACTATTCTTGCAAAGACTATATTCATTGTCATGTGTATCACTGAAGTTTTGGTTCTGTTGCCTTTGTGGTCAGCTAGTATAGTGACAGAGTAGAGCAGGGGTGGCGAACAAGTTCGACTACGCGCTCAGAGATCGCTCCTCAGAGGTCCCTCCTCAGAAGCAGCATAACAAAATCCAAACTTGGCAAAGAGCCACAGTATACAAAATAATGATAAGAGGGAAAGAGCTGAAATTCATTTTG
>CAUYPK010154890.1:0-16569 GCA_963574355.1 Loris lydekkerianus | reverse complement strand
CTTAGACATCTAAAAATAGATCTGACATTCAATCCTATAATTCCTCTACTAGGTATATACCTAGAAGACCAAAAATCACATCATAACAAAGATATTTGTACCAGAATATTTATTGCAGCCCTATTCATAATTGCTAAGTCACAGTTCTTCTTGAAGAAACCCTTTACTTCCTTGATTAAATACATTCCTAAGTAATTTGTTTATTTATTTATTTTTGGTAGCTATTGTGAATGATATTAATTCTTTGGTTTTATTATCAGCTCGACTGTTACTGGTTGATAGGAATGCTAGTGTCTGTGGACATCTTTGTCCCATTCTGAGTGGGAATTCATTCAACTTTTCCCCATTAATATGATGGTGTCATATATGGCTTGTATAATTTTAAGATATGTCTCATCTATGTCTATTTTGTTGAGTTTTTATCATGAAAAGTTATGAATTTTGTCAAATGATTTTTTTAAAATATATTAAGATGATCAAAAGACCTAAAATTTAATAAAAGATGAAATAGATGCATGTTATTAGACAGAAACACATTAAGTACCATAATCAAGCTATATCAATAAGAAAAATCACAATGCAATATTTACTTAAGTTATTCTATTTATGAGACAAGTGTACCACATTTTACAGTTAACTAAAATAACAAAGGATACTCTTTATAAAACTATTTTATTAATGTGTATAATTTTTATAGCCTTAATAGAAACATCAAAAATGATAAAACAATCTCCCATTTATCTCATATTAATTCTTTGCCAGGTGCAGAAGAAAATTTTATAAGTATCCTTTAATCATTATAGTAAGCTTACTGTTTTCACCATTTTAAGTTTGTGCAAAAGCTCTGAATTAGTCAAAGGCAGAGACAGGGGAGCAACTTATCTACCCAACTCCAAAGTCCATACTGTTTACCACCACTGTTTTGTTATGTAGAATCAAAAGAGTATAGTAATCCTATAATCCCAATCCAGTGCAATATAATAATAATAAAGGAACATAGAAAATTTGAAAATACCATAGCTAGTTCACGAGCAATTAGATGATTTTGTACAATCCAAAATCATAAAATCAATGACTGAAGCATTACTCAAAAGAAAATACAGGCTATTAATATTTTCTCTTTTATTGTATTAAAAATACATTAACAACATAAAAGTTAATGCACCAAAAGTTAAAAAAAGGCTAGATTATAAAAAAATACTGGAAAATAAAAACAGATTGCTTATAGTAAATATTTAAATTATTTGACAAATTAATCCCAGATTTATAAAGAAATAAAGATGGTGATTTTAAAACTCATGAAATACATACAATATTGGCAATATATAAAAATGTATTATATACAGTTATTTAGAAATACGTTTATTCTTCATGAAAAAAACTAAAGATAATCAGATAGATAACCTACAGTTCTAAAACAGGGATGGAGCCAATTTCAACCTGAAAGAACATGAAATAAAATACTAAAAACCATTTTAAGGCCATTTTGCCTTCTTTTTTGGCAAAATTTCTATTAGATATTTTTATTAAGTAAGATTAATATTTTTAAATAACCTGTATATATTCCCATTTTGAGACAACTTTACATATGTAAAAAAGGTGGGAGGAAAAAAAAAATCAACTTAAATCCAGTTGTCTTGGGGTGGTGCCTGTGGCTCAAAGGAGTTGGACGCTGGTCCCATATACCAGAGGTGGTGGGTTCAAACTCAGCCTCAGCCAAAAACTGCCAAAAAAAAAAAAAAAAAAAAAAAATCCAGTTGTCAAATGGCTGATGTACATTACATAAAAGAATGTAATGGGTTTTTTCTTTTTGAAAATAGATTCTCCTTTCTATCACTAGTGTTTAGTATGGATATCAGAAAGTTTAAATATTCAAGACAACTACATCTTATAAAGACGTGTGATCTACAGGACTTCTTGATCACATTAGCACTTTCTGATCTCCGCTATAGAATAAACTATCAATACAATATTCTTAGGAATGATCAAGTGACAGAGAGCATGGGCTGGAATTGCCCGAATGGGTAAAATTTATTGTGGTGGGTAGTTACTGGTAGCAGAAAGAATTTTGTAATAATTCTTAGGTTTAATGACAAAAGAATGGCTGGCAACAAAATTTGTAAGAAGAAGATATAGAGAAATCAAGTGCAAGTTAATTTAGTCCAAACTTTATACAAAATGAAGGCTGTGGAGATCAGCAGAACAAAGCTGATATGTCAAATAATAAAGAAAGAAGTTGAGTTGATATATGCTTTGTCTTTATCTTTTGGTCTTATTTTCTTGGAAGAGCAAATTGTTATACTGGATAAGGTGATAATTGCATCTAATAATTATTAGAGACTAACTTCTGCACAAATATTTATGAAACAAAGATCAGCTTACGAAGAACAGAGATTCTTCATTTCAAAATGTATGTCACATACCTGCTTAGCTAGATGAACTCTAAAATCTTTCTAACAAACATTCTACAAATCACAGAATCAAGGGATTTTGCTCTGAGAAGAGGTACTCAAGCCTACACAAGCTGTTTTTCACGTGATAACAATGCGTATTCAAGATGTGCTTAAGTTTGCTTTTGTCACAGGTCCGTTAATCACTAGCAATTTAAGTAAACATGTTACAGAATGGGAAATGTGAGACTAGGGTGAGAATTAAGGGATTTTTTTTTTTTTTTTTTTTTTTTTGTATCTGTATTATCTGGTAAAACTAGAGCTCTTATACACACCCTGTCCCAAAATCTTATCCTATTGAAAAGACATAACAAAAAACCCTTAATTATTGTGGGCGATTTTAATAAAGTTACTATTCATTAGGATCAAAATTTATTATCTCCTTTTTCAGGTAACTAAAACAATGTGCCTTGGGAGTTTACACATTGGTGTTATACAAGACATTATGGAGAAACACTGAAGATACTGGGTTGGAAGATATTGTTCCAGTATTGAGATGTGCAATAGATTATAGCAAAATGGCTTCTGTGCTACTCTAAGAGATTGGACACCCTGTATTTGAATATTCCCTAGTGTTTTGATGTATTTCAATATTAATAAAAAATGGAAAGCCTAGAATAGGGAATATTCATATATATTAATAACTTTATTTTGATTAGCATCCTGACCTCCAGACTTTCTGGCCAGTTAGTTTTAGAGGCTTGCCTTCATTATTTTATTAACTTCAACACAACCTCAATTGTCACTTAATATGGTACTATTTTTTTTTTTTTTACCCTACTGCTTTTGATAACAAACTACACAGAATTTGTCATTTGAAACAATGACTCTTTTACTGTCTTTCATAGTTTTATGCTGCACTTTGCTAAGAAATTCTTCTGTTTTCTTGGGGTCTCTTCTATCTGGTTGTTATCAGGTGGCTTCTGGAACTGTAGTCATTTGGAGGTTAGGGTAGGATTCTCCAATACTGGGGCCTCAATCTATCTCATTCTCTCTCTTTCTCTCTCTCTCTCTTTTTTTTTTTTTTTTTTTGTGTGTGTGTGGGTGTGTTACTTTTTAAAATATTTTTTAAATTTCAGATTAATATATGAATTTTTACATATAATTTTTCAAGAAAAATCTTAATAGTTGGTTTCTGACACATCCTCTATTCTTAGGAACACCTGAAGTACTGACCCTAGGAATTATAGGAGTATATCAGATCCAAAATTCATGAAGATCCACTACATGTCAGAATAGAAGCTAGTCATGTACCACTGAGGGTGGTTCATATGTAGAAAGTGATAAACGATGTTGGGACCCCTGAGCTGATGACATTCCTGAACTGGGAATGATGTACTTTTTGCCCATGAGTCTCATTTCTCATAACCACATGTGTCTTCAGTAAGGAGTGACTGGGACATTGGCAAACTGTCTATGAGTTATGAGATTTTAACTACACTTTTTTTTTTGCAGTTTTTTGCTGGGGCTAGGTTTGAACCCACCTCTTCTGGTATATGGAGCCAGCACCCTACTCCTTTGAGCCACAGGCACCACCCACTACACTACTATTTTCTTACTCTATTGCTGTATTTTGTCATTCCTGTATTTATTCTTAAACCAGGTAACATTGCTTCTGGATGAAGCCTAGAGCTCTTATTATATTCTATATTTTTGTTGTCACACTAACATGAAAACAACAACAGCTGGTTGAGTAGAGTGAGCAAAATTCCAACTATTTCCACCTTTTTCTTCCTCTTGGACACAAGGCAGGTAATTAACTCAATTAGGTGGAATACTTTCCCTAAAGATGAGTATAATTGATACATTCAGTGTCACTAAATCTTCTTGGATGATGGCACAACTGCATTCCTCTGAGAGTGTATGTGTATTACATGGAGGAAGTGAACTGCTGCAGTATTCATAGCTCCTGTTCCTTAGAATCAGGTCCAGATCCCATCAAAAGCAGGACAACTAATCCGGACATGATTAGTTTCTATCCAGGAAGCAATCAGCACTGTAGGGTATCTAACTACTATCAGCTAAGCTACTTTAGTAAACTGAGAAAGGAAATGCATTGTGTTGACCCTAATGATAAAATATTGTCACGCGAGAAGAATGAAAATGATGCATCACTTCCAGAGTAAAACAGTAAAACAAACTTTTTCCATTTTCATATTTCCTATTCCCTAGATGTATAGTTCTAGGTTAAATTTTAAGGCTGAAGTTTGTGAGAACTGGTTCCCTGAATCATTATTTGCATTATTTGCAGGACACCCCATAAATACTACAATCCATATTCTTTCTTACGTTGGATAGTCAGTGAAAATACTAAGAATTGATGCTTTTTTGAACTCTGCTACTAAGATTTCAGTTTATCTGTTTAATAGCTAACATTTTATATCTTAACTAATTTAGAACTTCATACAAATCATTAGAGATCTGGTGTGACAACTTAAGTATGTAACTTTAGATTAGACAGTGTACAGAGGGGAATAAAAAGAAACATCCCCCCAACCTGGGATTAGAAGCAGAAAAGTTGGTAATGTGCATCTTTAAATGGCAAATATTTGAAACAAAGTTTGCCTGTGATAAATTAGAAGTCAAACCTCAAGATTTTAAATCTGTCTTGTCCTAGAAAAATAATTAGAATCAAGTTTTAATGTACATGGACTATTTTTAGCCACTTGATAGAGTCCTAAAAAACAGACGTGAGCACAGGAGAAGAATGGTTAAGCTGACACGTGTTAAGCTGACATGAAACTGACTTCAAGGAATAGAAGAATTTCAGGCATTGAATATTTAGAGAACTCCCAAAAGTAAGAAAACAAGATTGGAAACATCTTCTACTGGGAAAAATGGTCAGAGATGCAAACATTAGGAGGTAAATTATTGCTGATTACACTCTAGGCAAGCATAATATTAACATTGAGAAGATCTGAATGTCAGACTCTGTGACACGACCCCTTCACTTTGGCCTGTGGGCTGACAAGATGCATGATGTGGGACACTTCATTGCCCTTTCCTAATGGAATTGTTAGTTGTGTCCCAAGATTATTCCAGTTTCTGCTGTTAAATGAGACCAGTTTTGTCCTCCATCCTTTTTCCTCTGCTTCAGCATTTATCCTTTGTGGAGTATCAGTCTCTGTTCTGGAGTGATTGGAACTGTGGGTATAAGTTCTATAATTGTAGCTCTGTTGCTTGTCAAACCAGTGATGATCAGCCTGTCAGCGAGGATTACTGCTTCATCTCATCATTACTCATCTCTAGCTCATTTCTATGAAACAAAGTTAATTTCTCAAGTGATCCTGTTCTTCAGAGGAGTATTTTCTCTTCCAAGGTTACCCTGGAGGAAATCAATTTTAGACATACTGACACTTTATTTTCCATAGGGTTCAAAACAACTTGCCGTGACTAGGAGGTGAGTTGTGAATATTGCAAGGCCTCCAAAGAAAACACTTTCAAATGCCCTTGAAAATATAATCATGAAGGATAATAAATAATTCCTTTGAAGCTAGAGCCAAGGAACATGCAGAAGGTCAGAGTTAGGGGATGGGAGAACAAAATAATAAAACAGAGCCAGACCTGAAAAGGAAACACACTTTGCTGCCAATTCTGAGAAACCTTGAATTGCTTGTCCCATGACATTCCAACTTCATCAGATTTCTAACATTCTATGAATCAGTAATGACCAGGGTTGCTTACTCTTTCCAAGTTGGAGATTTCATTGAGAATATTTTGTCACTGGCCCAACAGCGTATACTATGTTTGAAATGCACAGAACTATTCTCTTTATTTCATTGGTTTTCAGACAAGAACAATCATATTTGGATCTGATGGGGAGGACTGAATATCACTTAAAGTGTCTGTGCCTTAATCTAGGTGCAGTGATTGTACAGCGCTTTTGAATTATTTGCTTTGCATGGGTGATAGGATTTCCTGTGTGGGAGGTAGGGCCAATTTATTCATTAGGCACAAAAGTCACAATGCCTGAGGCCCACAATACTTCCAGAATCTTACAAAAATGTTTTATTTTCTTATAAAGAAAATAAAAGAAGATACTTCATCCAAAGATGAAGAAGATTCTTAGGTCAAAGAGATTATTTTCATATGTATCATTAATATATTTACCTTCATAACAGTGCAGTTGTAAAATATTATTTTTAATAATTTTGAAAAAGGAAATGTTCCCTGAAGGCAAAACTTCCCAAATTTTAATGAAAACTTGATTTTTATGAAAATCATGGAAGTTGTAATGTAGCCTTAGTGGGAATAAAAGTGCAATGCACATTTGGCACAAAATAACACGCTGTGGTAGAAACTGCGCTATTAGTTCGTTAAACATTTATTTATTTTATTTAATTTTTTTTCTACGCAAGAAAAGAGCTAAATTATATTGGCTAGCTCTCTTGCATCCAGGTGCTGATGCATGATTATTGCTCCTGATCAAAAGTGAGAGAAAGAGTGAATTGTCACTTTCAGGCATAAATAGTCAAGAGCACGTTTGCCATCTTCATTTCCTGTCTCATTCATCAACTTCAGGGCTGCAGATGCCCCTGGAGCCTTCTGTGAAAGGAGCCTGGGCCCTTAAATGAACACATGTGTCAGAGATCTCTGATGAGCCACACTTTACTTTGATGTGAGCAAGAAATAATGTTTCGTGGTGTCAGTCACTAAGGTTTGTGGGTTATGTGTTGCTGTAGTCAATGTCATACACCCTAAATAATATCAGAGTAATTTAACTACATCAGAATATTATTTTGGCTAATCCTCCCCATTGAGAGACATTTATCTTTATTCAGGATACATTTTATAACAAAAATCTATGCAGATATTGAGACCTAGGACCACTACAATGCATAAATATTTCTATTTTACCAAGGTACAAAAGTCATAATTTTATTCTGTCAAACACATGACTTAACTTTTTAGTCCAACCCTAAACACACACAAACAAGCAGGCCTAAAGAAATATATTATATATATTGTATATATTTTCGAGGGAAAAGAACTAGTTTTTCTTTTTCTTTTAACTTTTTATCCCAACCTTTCCTCATTAGCTAATCATACACAATGCATACACACAAACTCTCCTTAAGTTCCCTCTATGTTGTGAGTTTAATTTACATACTTGCAAATTCTCTATGTTGTGAGCTGTAGAGTTGCACTTTCCTCTTTCATAAAATGAAAATAGTATTTACAGTGATTATCATAATTTTATATAGTAGTAGGTTTTGACTTAGATGCTGTAGGTGAAATATTTTGTGAATTGTAAAACATTAAAATATTGTAATTGAAGAATAAAGAGAGAAATCTTTTTCCTCCTAAAGGGAAGAATCATTTTTAGAACAGTTGTGCACCAGTGGTTTGTTTTTTGCATGTTCTTTTGTTTTCCTTAAACAAATGTACAAAAAACTCTTCAGTGGAGTCAGTCTCTGACCCCCTATTAATAAATAGGTGACTGTTTTAAAGATTGTTTTTCCTTTTGTTAGGAAAAAACAGAAAGGTCCTTTCATTCATTTGAGAAAGATTTATTACCAAAAAACTCTTAAAATGGGAAAAGTCCTATTATATGAAACATTATAGACAGATAATACCAAATCCTTTATACTTTGGTAGAGAAGTAGGACGAGAAAATATTTTCTTTCTCTTTAAATCTGAGACAATAGACATAAATGGCAAAGTGTAAAAATAAACAAATAACATTGTTTTATTTTCCTCTTATTCTCCATTTTTATAGATAAACCAACTGAAATATGGAGAGTAGCATTACTTTTTTTACTTAAGATTTTCCTGGTGGTTTTAAGGATACCAACTATCTTGAGGGTATTAGAAAAAGTCTTCTTCAAAGTGCCTATTTATGCCAATCTGCTAACTATTTGGATGGATAAACTATTTGCTTCAAAGGACAATATCATATCCAGGGTGACCAAGTGAGAATAAATATATGAGATTATCTCAGAAGGGCTGTCTTCTGCCCCATAATTTAATGACATGAATAAAAACATCAATAATTTATCTAAACCTGTGAAAATTACTTGTGTTTCTATTTGTATGGTTTCATATCCATATCCTTCAAGTTGTGATAGGTTTTTGACCAAAATTGGGGAAAAATGGATGGTCTCCAATCTTGTTCAAATTTTGTCTAAGACATTAAAGAATATTTCTTTTTCATTAGTTTCAATTTTATTTTTATATCAACTTACCAAGGTACCTGGGAATAGTTTCTTTGTTCATAATAAAATATAAAATGAAATATGTTCTAATTTTTCTTGACCTCAATAATAGAAAACTTTTATAGTTCAAAATTGACTTTTAAATAATTTTAGGCATTTTCTAGTATCATATATGTATGAATACAATTAAATTTCTAATTACCAAATATGTATTAATTAGTGATTATAAAAACAGCTGGAATTTCATTCAAGGAATAATAGAAAATGTATGTAAAATTTTCTAAAATTTACTTAAATAATTTATTTTTGTATACTTACCTCTTGGTACTAGCCCAAACCATACGGCATTTTATTTCTGTGACTTTTTATGTATTATTGTGTAATTATTTTGCCTATTATTCTTGGGGTATAAAAATCTATATGAAGTCTCTACTGAAAGGCAGTAGAAAGTACAAGGAAAAATGGATATAAGCAACCGTAAGTGAAATAGAAAATTTATTTTTAGAATTTGGGATATTTCATCTGATTTGGAATTGGTACTCTAAATTAAGTATTCTACTGTATGGCAATTAACACTTTTTAACATTGAGATATTAGTATTTGGGTAAGTTGAATTATTATATCCCTTGAATTGCTTGGTTCTTATGCAAGTATGCTCTTTTGTATATCTTTTATTATAATACTTGTGCAGAAAAATATGATAGGAACAAAAAAGGTGACCTGTTAGAATGACTTTAAAGATCACCTCCAAGATGATCTCTTTGTTCTAACTTCTTGCTTACTGAAGTGAACAAGAGGTTTGCTTGCCTAACACTCTCTTACATTTTTGAGCTAACCACTTTATAAAATTCAAATGGGAACTTCTCAATGCTGTGTAGACATGTTTGCCAAAGTTGCTTAATTGTTCTAATGAAATAATCATGTTTCCAAGTTTTGGGTGGAGATGGTTTTTCTTCCTGCTGGATGTGAATAGCAAACACAGAAGCCAAATTGGTAGCTTACAAAAAGGAAACTCAGGCTTAGGGAGGATGGAATCACTGAAAGCGAGAGTAGAGAGAGACCAGCAGAATCTATATACTCTTTGCTGCAATTGACTTCTGGATACTGTTAGGCCTTATTTCCATTGGACTTCAAGTCTGTGAGCTATCAAATTCCATTTCTATCTAAGTTAGTTTGAATTTAGAGTTTGGAGTAGGTAATTACCTCCTAATTGGTACACTCACTGTGGCAGGAATTTTTGTAGATTGATGGCTATAAGAACATTCCATTGTCTCCTTCTTCTTTTCAATCACATTTATACAAAATGTCAAAGTTAGATAAAAATGTATTTCACTGATTTTCTTGTAGTTAAGTTTGGACATCTATCTAAGACCTGGAAAATGCAATATTAGCAGAAATAAGTTATTGGAGATGACAGAAGTAATACTTTAAAGATAGGAGGTTTTATGCCCTTTCTCCATTTCTCTATTTGAAAGGTAGATTCAGTAACTAGAGTCCAGGGAACAAATGTTTCACCTTAGTGAAGATGTGAGAAAGATGGAAATAGTTGTGTTGTCACGTCTATCCTAAACTGACTAGTTCTCAACTATTTTTTGTTTGTTTGTTTTTACATGAGAGAGAGTTAATATTGTATCTTGTTTAATTTTTAATTTTTGGCTCTGAATATTTAAATTCAAAATCAGTCTTAACTTATGCTGAACCCCCCCCCCAAAAAAAAAAAAAAAAAAAACTTCTGATAAACACGTATTATTTACTTTAAAGCTAGGATAAAATGTCCTACATACATTAATATATTAGCATTATGACTTATTCATGAGTATTCTCCTGACACTTGATTAGCATGAATCTCTCCAGTCTTGGATCTCTGGTAATATCTATGTTCAAAAATTAATCTCCACAATGTGTCAGCTATGTGATTTTGGACATATATTTAATTACAGGGATATTTGTAAAATGGGACAATATAAAAGAAAAACTCCTTTCTTGCCATTATAAAGCTTGGGAAACTGAGCGATACCTACTCAAAGTGCATTCTCTCCCTCTCTAAGCAACTCTTTAAAATCCCAGCAGAGTTCACACAATTCTGATTCCAAGAAGTAAAGAAATATGTGACTTTTCAAGTACCTACTGTAAGGTCAACACATTTCAAATCAATTATCAAATTTTTTAAATGTTCCCAAAATATGCATTGCGGGATTGAAGCGTCTCATCCAGTGTGCAGAAGACTAGGAGGAACGTGAATATGGAGAGGGGCAGTGGGCAGAATTCTACGACAGTTCCTGCATTGACATTCTAGGGCTGCTCCACTGAAGTACCACCATGAGGATGGCTTAAGCAACAGAGTTAAATTTTCTCACAGTTCTTGAGGCCAAAGTCTGAAATTGGGTATCGGCAGAGCTGGTTATTTCTGAGAACCATGAGAAAAGTCTCTCTTCCAGACTCCTCTTGGCTTGTAAAAGGCTGACTTTGTGACTGTCTGTCTTCATATGCATGTACTGTTCTCCTTGTGTACGTCTGAATTCCCACTTATAAAAACACTGGTTATTTTGGATTAGAACCTACCCTAATGGTTTCATTTTAACTTGATTGCCTCTGTAAAGACTTGCTCTCCAAAGTACATCAACATATAAATAAAGAAGTGTCACAATTCAATTAAACTCTAATACACCCTCCTTCTACCCCCGGTATATATTTCCTACAATAACACATCCCTTTGAGTGTGTGAAAGACATGTGCTTAGGAAGGGATTTTCCTTCTCTTTATCATATCATGTTATATGGGCACAATGAAAGAATTTTGTGTATATAGTTCAGTCTCTATTCAGTATACTATAAATAATCCAAAGAAGATTATCCTGTAAAAGTCTGTCTGATATAATTTGGCAAGGCCACTGAGAGTGTCTGGAGGTCAGAGACAGATGATGCACTCTTATGGCCACTTTAATTTGCCTTGAATAAACCAACTGTCACGTTGTGAGAGAGGTTCACAAGGCAAGGAATGGTGGCCGGCCTTTAGGAGCTCAGAGTCTCAGTCCTGTGACAGCCAGAACCTAAATTCTGCCAACAACCAACGAGGTTGGAAGAAGACCCCCAGCCGTAGGTGAGATGCCAGCCCTGGCTTACACCTTGATTTCAGTCTGGTTAGTTTATGTGCAGAGCATCAATTATCTTTTATTTAAAGTCCTGACTTATGGACTTGGTGCCCGTAGCACAGTGGTTATGGCACCAGCCACAAACATGAAGGCTGGAGGGTTCAAACCCACCCTGGGCCAGCTAAACAACAATGACAACTAAAAAAATAGCTCAGTGTTGTGACGGGCACCTGTGGTCTCAGCTACGTGGGAGGCTGAGGCAAAAGGATCACATGTACCCAAGAGTTTGAGGTTACTGTGAGCCATGACGCCATGGCACTCTACCGAGGGCAACAAAGTGAGACTCTGTCTCAAAATAAATAAATAAATGAAATCCTGACTTATGGAAACTGAGATAATAAATTTTCTGTTGTTTAGGCTGCTATATCTGTTTTAGCTTATTAAGACACCGCAATTAAAAAAAAAAAAAAAAAACTAATGAAAGAGAAAGTAATTATTTAACAAGTACAGGCTATAGAAAGCTTTGTTCAAAATACTTTGGAAATAAATTTTATATGATATATGGGTGTATTTTATCCAGTAAAGATTATATTCTCAGCACATTGTAATACACCTGAACATATACTTCGGTGCTTAGAAACCCAAGCATGTATGAATGGAATTTATGTTTTGAAAAAGAGAGCTATTGTATAGTTGGGTAAAACTAGATTTTTACCTCATAAAATAAGAAGAGTATATATGTATACACATTTTAGGAAAGGAAAAACTGTGTTAAATTGTAATACTCAAAATGTGCGGATAAGCAAGATGAATACAAGTCACATTTGAGCACCTCTTTTTTTTTTTATTGTTGGGGATTCATTGAGGGTACAATAAGCCAGGTTACACTGATTGCATTTGTTAGGTAAAGTCCCTCTTGCAATCGTGTCTTGCCCCCTGCAGAAGTCAAATAAACTCAAATGTTACAACTTAATAAAAGGACTGCTATCCTCACACTGTAAAGATAGTGTTTTGGTAAGACTTGCTCTCATAAAATAAAATTTGTAAACCCCCAAATTTCTTTATTCCCCAAATGGTTGTTTCTTTCAGCTCCCCCACTTCTAAATTTTCTCAAGATGATGATGGTTATGGTTGCCAATTTTTCATTTTACCCCACATAGCAATATAATTTCATAATCATAGATGCTTGTATTTTCCAAATTTGAAAAGGGGAGATGTTGAATAACTTAGGATAATGTTTTCCTTCCCAGCTTCAGCCATATGTCACTTCCTGCTTACCACCAGAGCTGAATGGGAGAGGACTGGACCTAATCATGTGTGAAGGGGCTCAGAAGATTCTCAAGACTATTACTGCTCAGAGTAAGATAAAATTAAAACTCTGTGAAATGGAATAAACAGAACTCCACATTTCGGGATTTGTCCTTACCTAAAATTCCTTCTTTTAATATTTCCAAATACTGATTCTTTTTAAATGGGTCCTCCACTCCCCACAGACAGTCAAATTTTTGACCTTTTGTTTTAGAAAAGCATTCAGTCATAATCTCTTACTTTCTTTATAATATGTGCACACTAGATTCAAGGACTATCTCCTAAAATTCTACATAAATGTCTCACATAATTTCAATTTGGCTTATTTTTTAATCATAGTTTATTGTAAATTTTGTCTAACATCAATATTATTTTTAAGGTGAAACAGTAACTAATGTCTACTCTTAAAATTAATCATCTTTCAAAATGGCTAAACCCTATCAGTTGTTCAAGAAAGTTTTCCAAACAATTTAAGATTTCTGTTATATCAGGTGAGAACTATGACTCTGA
Organism: Loris lydekkerianus; assembly: GCA_963574355.1. Lineage (NCBI taxonomy): Eukaryota > Metazoa > Chordata > Mammalia > Primates > Lorisidae > Loris > Loris lydekkerianus. The sequence continues at coordinate 3,055 of CAUYPK010154890.1, read as the reverse complement.
GATATATGTATAACCTTTTCATCAATTGACATTAACTTAATACCTCTTCTGTTCTGTTCTGAAGTTAGCAGTGCTTATTAATGTTAATCTACTTGTACCTGTTCTTCATTTCTAAAAGTATTATGTTGGCTTGCTTTATTCCCTTAATTTCCACAGTGTATCTATAAAAATGGAAAAATCATATACTTACAAATAAAAATGTAAAAGAGGATGTATACTATATTTTATAAACTACAGTATGATAAACTCGAGGTGGAAAGTATGTTTTCAGCATTCACAGACTCTTGTATATCATGAGTGATAAAGGAATAAAATAGTCCACAGATATTTTATCCTTTCTTTTCTCTTTAAAATCCTTTTTCAATTGACAAAGTGATAACTACTAAGATTGTAGCTAAACCTAGAGCACCACAGCTCAAGATGGCTTTTCACCTGTAAGCTCTCTGCACGTGACCCTGCCCAGCCTCCAGCATGTGCTGCTTAATGGACAGTCTTTTGACATATACTAGCAATGGCAGCTAAGTCAATCAGAAGTGAAATATTTCCCAAGGGTGGCCAAATCAAATCTATGGGAATTAATTTGTGCTGGTAAATAAAGAACTGAAGTGGAAGAGCTGTGATCCTTAATAAACCAGGGAGAGGTTGTTGTAATTTCTTGTAATTAAAGTGCCTATGTAAAATATTGAATGATACTATTATCATTTACTCAAAATAATGCAGAATTAAAAACAACTTGCACCATGAAAAAGACTAAAACTCAGAAACAGTGGAATATTTAAACTGGTTAATAGAATTAAAATACCTTGATACTTTTAAAGTGGATACTGCATGTTTACACATTTTATTACATATGTAAAAATGCTCATATAACACCAGACATAATGCTACTGGCATGTAAGTTAGTACAAATTATATATCATTAGTAGTTTGACGGAAAAGAAAAGCTGTATTAATGTGCATCAAAGCAGTACACACCTACATTTTCAAACCCTTTCAAATAACTTCTAATTAGCACACCAATTTCGCCTGTTGCAGAAAGATATTGCCATTTCATCTAGAATAGTGTTTTTACCTAAGGGCGCTTTCCTCAAGCTAGCCTCCCTCCCTTTCTTTCTCCCTCCTTCATTCCTCTTGCTCTCTCTCTCTCTCTTTTTTTTTTTTTTTTTTTTTTTGCAGTTTTTGGCCAGGCCTGGTTTGAACCTGCCACCTCCAGTATATGGGGCTGGTGCCCTACTCCTTGACCCACAAGCACCGCCGTCTTCCTCTCTTCTTTCTTGTCTTTCAGGTTTTCTTTTCTAAAAATATATATTGGCAAATCATAATTTCATCATCAGTCCTCTTATTGATGGACATTTAGATGTGGTTAATCTAACTTTGAATGTTGCAATGAACTAATATGCACATTTTCCTATGTTTATGCCTATAACTATTCATGTTTACATCTATCCAAATATTATAGTAAGACAATGTACATTATATACATTCCATTTATTCAAATTTTCTTTCTGCTTTTTATTTTCTGTATAGAAATTTTGAGCTTCTCAAGAAAGCCTGCTTCTTTTTCTAAGTAATGATTTTCAAGTAATCAGTCATAAAATTGCAAGCACTTCCACTGTATGACTAAAGTCATAAAAGAGAAGCTCTATAAGTTGACCACCCAAGGGACTGCAACAAACTAGACAACATACAGCGGTGATCAACACAAGGAACCATGTCTACTGTTAACTGATTTGTACATGTAGTGCATGTCTGGCTATGAAAATTAGGTCAACTTAAGTGTAGGGAGATGGACAACTATGGATGGTATACCGTATTTTCAAAATGAGAAGTAGAAAAAAATCTCTATACTCCTATAATATTATAGAAAAGTTTTGAAACTACTGAAAAACAGATTCTATTCTTCAAAATAAAACTGTTCTCAGAAAAAAAATCTTTTATAAAGAGGGAATATTCTAAGACACTCAGACAAGAAATTATGTTCTATAAAAATAAAATTTATACTCTAAAAGTCTAAAATTTCTACTAATTTGTTGCCAGAGTAATGATATTTAAATTGGCATCTATGTTTACTGAAAGGATCAGTCCTTGCAAGTTTTTTTTTTTTTTTCCCCAGTTTTTGGCTTGGGCTGGGTTTGAATCCGCTACCTCCAGCATATGGGGCGGGCACCCTACTACTTTGAGCCACAGGAGCCACCCTGGAAGTTATGTTTTTTAAGCTTAAGAGGGTCATAGACTTTCTTTTTCATATGCCTGGAATTTGGAGAAACCAGGCTTTTGGAAATGAGTAAAAACATTTAGATTACATGTACTTTAGTACAAAAAGTAAATGTAATTAAATTCAGATAGCTTGGTAAATTTTTCAAAAAATGGCTTAAACTATTTATACTACCACTAAGTGCACATAAGAGGGCAACTTTCCCCTCTCTCTTGCCAATTTTAGACATTAATATTTCCACAGTCTCAAAAATAAAAACTTATAATTCATTATGATAATTTTAACTTGATTTTTAATTGACTATCATATATGTAAGACACTGGTATTTCTTCCTCTGTATGCACATATTGACATATTTATGCATTATTGCTTGGCTTTAAAAAAATTATAATATATTGCATACTATAATATTTGCTTTATATACAGTCATACATTGCTTAATAATGGAGATATATTCTGAAAAATGTGTTAGGTGATTTCATCATTTTCCAAATATCACAGAGTATACTTACACAAACTAGATGATATGGCCTACTACACAACTAAGCTATATACTACATCCTACCAGTTCTAGGCTATACCAGTTCTAGGCTACAAAACTATAGAGTGTGCTACAGTATGGACTTCTATAGGCAGGCAATTGGTGAGTATTTCTATATCCTAACATATCTAAACTAGAAAATGGTATTTCTTTCTTTTTTTTTTTTTTTAATTATAGATAAAAATATGCACCATAGATGTGGCCCAACCCATCACCCTCCCTTCACCCAAACCTCCCCCCTCCCTTCCCCTTCCTTGGTCCTTTCCTCATAGTCTTGTGGTATAGTTGGGTTATAGCCT
>CAUYPK010154888.1:0-39806 GCA_963574355.1 Loris lydekkerianus | reverse complement strand
TGGATGGATGGATGGATAGATGGATGGTGGATGGATGGATGGTGGATGAGTAGATGATGGATGAATAGATGATGGATGGATGGATGGATGGATGGATGATGAGTAGATGATGGATGATGGATGATGGATGGATAGATGATGGATAAATGGATGGTGGATGAGTAGATGATGGATGGATGGATGGATAGATGATGGATGGATGGATGGATGGATGGATGGATGGTGGATGAGTAGATAATGGATGATGGATGGATAGATGATGGATAGATGGATGGTGGATGAGTAGAGGATGGATGATGGATGATGATGGATGGATGGATGGTGGATGAGTAGATAATGGATGGATGGATGGATAGATGGATGGTGGATGGATGGATGGTGGATGAGTAGATGATGGATGAATAGATGATGGATGGATAGATGGATGGTGGATGAGTAAATGATGGATGATGGATGGGTAGATGATGGATGAATGGATGGTGGATGAGTAGATGATGGATGAGTAGATGATGGATGGATGGATGGTGGATGAGTAGATGATGGATGAGTAGATGATGGATGGATGGATGGTGGATGAGTAGATGATGGATGGATGATGGATGGATGGATGGATGGTGGATTGATGGATGGTGGGTGAGTAGATGATGGATAGATGGATGATGGATGGATAGATTATGGATGGATGGATGGTGGATGAGTAAATGATAGATGGATGATGGATGGAAGGATGGTGGATGAGTAGATGATGGATGAATAGATGATGGATGGATGGATGGTGGATGAGTAGATGATGGATGGATGGATGATGGATGGATAGATGATGGATGGCTGGATGATGGATGGATAGATGATGGGTGGATGGATGATGGATGGTGGATGATGGATGATGGATGGTTGGATGGATGGACAGACAGATGAGTGGGTAAGTGGAAAGGTGAAGAGGGCCCATCAAGATGCTCTTCTCTTCAGGGAGGGACAAAGGGCTGCCCAGGTACCTCTGGGCATAAACTCTAGCTCAGCCTCTCCTTCTACTGATTCAGGCAGCTGCTGAGTTTCCTGAGCCTTAGTTTCCTCAGCATTAAGTGAAGCCTTTGCCTCACAGGCTGTTGTGAGAGTAAATGGGATCAGGCATGTAGAGCTTGTGCCCCCTGATGGGTCCGGCTCTGCTGTGCCTGGGAAGTCCTCAGGACTTTTGTGTGATGTCTGGGATCCTGCAGGCCTGTAGTTATGCAGCTTTTGTTTTATTCATCACCGTTGTCCCAGAGTTGTGCTTGGAATCTCAGGGGGTCTTGTTCACCCTCCCCTCTGCCAAGGGGTTCACCATCAGGGGGCCTGGTTCATTCTGCCCTCTGCCAGGGGTTCACCATTAGGGGTCCTGGTTCACCCTCCACTCTGCCAGGGGTTCACCATCAGGGGGTTCACCATTGGGGGTCCTGGTTCACCCTCCACTCTGCCAGGGGTTCACCACTGGGGGCCAGGTTCACCCTCCACTCTGCCAGGGGTTCACCATCAGGGGTCCTGGTTCACCCTCCACTCTGCCAGGGGTTCACCATCGGGGGCCTGGTTCACTCTCTCCTCTGCCAGGGGTTCACCTCCAGGGGGTTCACCATCAGGGGGCCTGGTTCACCCTCCCCTCTGCCGGGGTTCACCTCCAGGGGGTTCACCATCCGGGGCCTGGTTCACTCTCTCCTCTGCCAGGTGTTCACCTTCAGGGGGGTCACCATCGGGGTCCTGGTTCACCCTCCCCTCTGCCAGGGGTTCACCATGTTCCACTTTCTCTGTGGGAGGGCATCTGCCTTCTTTCCAGGGCTTTGCTGTTACAAAGATGTCTTTGTGGACAGGAACTTTGTCCCAAAGTGTCGCTTTGGGTATATTCTGAAGAATATAATGTCCACATTTAGGGTTGGAGCATCTTCAATTTGACTTCATTTCCTTGAAAATATTTGAGCAGGAAACAATTTTTTTAAGCAACAACAACAACAAAAGTGTTTGTTCCCCTAAGGGACAGCCTGAGCATTAATGTGGGGGGAGTATCCCTCTGGTCGTGCAACTCTGTTTCTAAAGACCAGGGCAACAGGTGTCCTCCATGGGCCAAGTGGTCCCCTCCCAGCTGTATTAGGAAATGCTTTAAAAAGACAACCACTGCTTTGAGTGAATGGGATCTATTAAGCTCAGCTAAAGCATGAGCTAATGTGTGCAGAGAAAAGATAAGAATTTCAAAAAGGAGATCGAGGTAATAGTGGTCAGGAGCTCGCAGCTGGGGAGATAAGAGCTGCTGCTGCCAGGAGTGGCCAGTACGGCTGGCAGAGCTGGCCAGTGGCCAGAGGGTAGAAGGGGACATGGCTCCTCCTCCTAGTTGCCTGCTTCCAGCCCCCTTCTCCTGACTGATGTTCATTCAGTCCTCAGCAGTGGGTCACACTCATTCCAGCCTGTAGGCATGGTCTGATGGGTGAAGCTGTACTGACACGGGCCCTGCTCCTTGGAGCCCAGGGACAGGGGTGACGCTGCAGCATGGCCCTGGGGTGCAGGGTCTCGCAGCATGAGGGTGGAGCAGCTCCCTGGCTGAGGTTTAGTCCATAGATGGTCCTGGGCACTGGCAGAGCTTTGTCTGGACTTGAGTGACTGGTGCATCCGAAGCAAAGAGAGCAAGGAGAGGAGACCAGGGGGTTGGGGGCCCAGCCCCACTGTGGAATGCCGGGGTTCCAGGAGGAGGTCCAGTCCCAGCCAGGGGGTGGTGAGCAGGTGGTTTTGCTGAAGTCATGGCCTCTGTTTTCTGGGGCTTCTAACTCCGGGGGAGAGGGAAGTCTGTCTTCGCCTGTGTGGCAGAGCTCATGGGGCCTGCTTCATGGTGGACTCCGCTGCCCAGGGGTGATGAGCAGTAGAGAGCGGCTCCCCACTCTGTACCTCCATCTTCCACTTCCCCTCTGCATACTGGGGGCCTCTCCCATCTCCTCTCTCCCACCTTCCTCCTCTCTGCCCACTGTCCCACCTGCTTTGCTCATTTCCTCCCCTCTGCTCTAGAAAGGGGTCTGGAGCTCACCCACCCTGGGGAATAAAGGACTGATGGCAGCTCAGAGTTACAAATTCTCCTCTGTAGATGATTTCAGACAAGGACTGGCAGGACATCTCTTTGGGGTTCCCCAGCAGTGTGCCTCAGAGATCTCCCTGGGGCCAGACAAGATCCTTCCTTGCACCTAGACAGGAAAGGAGTGAAGAAAATGTTGGTTGGGGCCAGCACTGCAATACTCTCTGTATGTACCTGCTGTCGTCCTCACAGTGAGTGTAAATGAGGAATCCAAGCTCAGAGAGATTGACAACTGGCCAGCGGTCAAGTCATGCAGACGGCCAGGGCCACCCAGAAGCCCTGGCTCTTGTGTTTGCCCCATGCTGCCACTGGCTGCTGCTCTGACACCTGCCCCAGGCCACGGTCCTTCTCCAGACCTCCTTCAATCATCCTCATAGGTAAGGGCTCAGAGGCAGATGAGGGGAGGCACCCTCCTGCTCTCACAGACAGGGCCAAGGCAACAGCGTCTTTCCTGAACACCCGAGTCAGCCTAGAATGAGGGGCAGGGCTGGAGGGTGAGCAGACCAGATGTGGGGGCCTGGTCGTGCTCAAGCCCTTGCTGGACCTAGCCTTTGTGGAGATGCCTCTGCTCTCAGGGCCTCAGTTTTCTATTCTCTGCAACGGGGTCAGTAGCCTGGAGTGTGCTGTCTACTCAGGGCCATAGCATTTACTTGGAGGAGGGTTGATAGGGGAAGAGTGGACATATGGCCGCGTGCAGTGCTCAGACTTCTGCCTCAGGAGTGTGGGGAAGGTGCGATTATGGAAGCTTCTGGAAAGGGAGGCCCAGCCCTGACATGTGGAATGATACCTGGGGTGGTGGGAGAGCCTGACAAGGCTGGGGGGCATGCTGAGGGAGGCATCGAGAAACTCAGTTGTCGAGATGAAGAATAATTTAAAGCAATCTTTAAAAAACTATTTGGGCCAGCTGTAGCCCACAGGTTGTGTTTGTGAAAAAAAGTTGGATTGTGGGTCTTGCTGTCACCCATTGGTTTGGTTTTTTACACTGGACACGACCAGGTCCTGCGGCAAACCAGGAGTTTCCATCAGAGGGTCGGGCACAGTCACGGACCCAGCAAAGCAGGGCTGGGGAGCCTCAGCTCTCCCCCTCCCTGGGCAGACACACGAGTGAGCTGGGGGCTGGGCCACAGCCCGGGTTTTGATGTGCAGAATGGAGCCTTTCCTTGGAATGTGGCTTCACTCGCCCAGGGTGTTTAGCTAAGGTAGAATTGTCCACCTGATTGTCCCTGCCGTGGTGGCCTTGGGGCACTTGCCAAGTTGCACCTGGCCCTGGAGGCATGGGAGTCTGTAGGGAAGGCTCTGTCCAGCTGTGTGGTCGCGATGCGATGCTCACCTGTGGGCAGGAGGAGGTCCCTGGCACCCCTCATGAGGCCTCCTCAGAGAAGGACCGGTCTTGCTGGGCACCCAGCTCAGGGTCCCAGCGAACCTGCTGACAAAGCTGGGGACTAGGCCCAGAAGGAGGTGCCGGCCCCACCTCCTCAGGCCAGCACAGCAGGATGTCTTCTCATCTGCTCACCAGGGGTCCTCCCTGCACCCCTGAGCCCCATGGACACTGGAAACTGGGCCGTGGAACCTTCAGGGACAGAGCGTCATCTCCAGGGAGCCCCTGGGCGGGAGGGATGCCACGCTCACCTGTACCACGTTCCACTTTGGTGGTCCCTGCCTCGGCGCTCAGCCCTGTCTCTTCCCACCCCACCCTGCCCCTCCCTGTGGATGCTCCAGCGTTGGTCTTGCACTCCCCATCCTGGCCCTCCACTCCAGACTCACCACCTGCCTACCCGTGACCAGGAGACGCTCTGCCTTATCCCCTCTGAAGCCAGCTCATTGCCCCAGCCCCTGGGCCCACCATCCGTGTCTCCCTCCCTTCCCATCTTGGGAAGTGATGGGTCCAACTTTCCAGTCCCCACATCTCTCCTCCTCCCACATCCAGGCACTTCTGCAGATCTTGCTGGAGTATCATGACATTGTGCCCTGATCCCTCCTCACCAGACAGTCCTGGTTCTCCTGACCCAGGTGTGCTTTGGAGGCTCCTGTGGGAACTGTGTGCATTACCTGGGAAGGCCCTGCAGGGGTTGCATCAATTACAGCAGAACCTCCATGGCTGCCCATCCACCCACCCCATGCCGCACTGCCCCCCTCCACGTACTGCCCCCCTTTCTGACCTGCCCCTTCCCTGCACTAATCACCTCCCTGCACTGATCACCTCCCTGCACTGCCCACCTCCATGTACTGCCCCCCTCCCTGACCTGCCCCCTTCACTGCACTAATCACCTCCCTGCACTGATCACCTCCCTGCCCTGCCCCCCTCCCTGACCTGCCCCCTTCCCTGCACTAATCACCTCCCTGCACTGATCACCTCCATGTACTGCCACCCTCTCTGCACTTTTCCCTTCGATATACTGCCCACCTCCCTGCACTGCCCCTCTCCTTAAGTTAACCTAATCTTCACAGACTGGACATGCACTACACCCGTACGGTCCAGTGGGTCCAGTTCCTTATGCTGACCTCCTCCATATGTTGACCATTGTGTTCCAGTCCCTGGTGGTCACCTTACAGAAGTGCTACTGCATTGCCCTGGGTTTGGGGCAGGCCTCATGATGGTGCTGTGGGAGTGCACCTTAGCCCCTACACCTCGGGGGGAGGCTCTCCACCAAGCCTTGCTGGGGTCACGTGAGGCTGGCGGCTCTGGGGCTGGGGCTCACGTCTGGGCCTGCTCCCCAGGCACTGCTGACTTGCTGTCTTGTTCTCTTCTGCATTTGGGAACAGGCAGCAGTGTCTCTGGGTCCTGAGTGGCTTCCACGGACTCCCCCTAATGTGCTGGGCCCAGTCCCTTCCACATGCAGCCATTTGCCCCAGAGGCCTCAGAAGGCTGCCATCCTCCTGCCCCACACACTCACTGGCAGGTCAGCCTCCCTGTGAATGCTGGCCTCGCTGCTTCCCACACCTCCCTGGCAATCCCCTCCCTCCCCGACACGGTATAGATGATCCTCCACGCTGGATGGACACACCCGTCAGGCAAGGGTGACATCACGTCATCCCTCTCCCCTCTTGGCCTTTGGATGTTAGAGGATGTGGGTACGTTGTCACCAATTTAAAACATGGCTGTGGCAATGTTTATTTTTGCCAACCTAGCACATAAATACCACTTCATCATCTTCTGCAGAGTGCAAGGCACTACATTATGTGGACACCACACAGCTACCTATGTTAGTTTATGATATTGGCAACCTCATGTTCCTCGCATGGTAAAAACCCTAACAACAGATGAAGGTTCAAAATGAATAGCAAATTCTGCCTTCCTCTGCCTGACACCCTGACCTTTTCCTCGGAGACAAAATGGTTAACAGCTTTCTTTTTATTCCTTCTGGCACTCATCGCTGTAATGTTCATCTGTTTTCACTCAAACTTTTATTCTTGCCTCATCAGCTCTGGTCAGGCCCTTGTGATTATATTTCCCACTCTGAACAGTAAGGAATGGAGGAGGCCTGAACTCTGCTCTGAAACTTGACCATGTTCCTTTTATCACACATTTATATGCATGAACATACATACATTATATATGTATAGTTAATGTTTAGTAATCAAAATTTAAGAATTTATATTTAGCTTTCTACTATAATTTTTTAAAGATCTGTCTATATGTTGCTTTTAAAACTTGAACACAAATGATATTTATGATATTATTTCATAAATGTTGTTAGCCAGAGAAAGAACTGAGAGTAGAACTGTGCGGAAGGAGGCATAGGAGATATAACATTTTATCGTAGAGGTTTTTACCAGTTGAGGGAGACCCCTCTAAGTATCAGGGCCTAATGCATCTTTTCACATATCATTTGTAGCTTATTTCCCTTCTAGTCAAATATGCTAAATTTCTTTTTATCAAATCTCCCCATGTTCCTGAGTCGTTTCTCTGCTGGAGGGTCACCTAGGTCTACTTTTTGTATAAGGGATGTGACTATTAAACTGAAATTTTGAGTGCCCTTCATTGGTATGTGTTGTTGGCAATTTAGCTGGGTATGAAATTCTGGGGCCCATCATTTCCCCTCAGAACTTGAAGACACAGCTGCCCTGTCTTCTAGAAGCTAAAAGTTAAGTCAGTGACAGTTCATTGCTGACTCCAGTTCATTGCTGACTCCATAGAACATTCTTTTAAAAAAAAAAAAAAAATTCTGCAAGGTTTTAATAGTCTCATGTGTTGCTTGCATCTAGGAATAGTTTTTTTTTTGTTTGTTTGTTTGTTTTGTTTTTTTGAGACAGAGTCTCAAGCTGTCGCCCTGGTAGAGTGCTGTGGCGTCACAGCTCACAGCAACCTCAAACTCTTGGGCTCAAGCGATTCTCTGGCCTCAGCCTCCCAAGTAGCTGGGACTACAGGCATCTTCTACAGTTACTGGCTATTTTTTTGTTGCAATTGCCATTGTTTAGCAGGCCCACACTGGATTCCAACCCGCCAGCCTTGGTGTATGTGGTAGGCACTCTACCCACTGAGCTATGGGCACCGCCCAAGGAATAGATCTTATTAGACCTACATGTACTCAGAGTAGGTAAGTCTCTACAGTCTGAGTATGTGTGTTCAAATATGACTATTTTCTCCTCTTGTTGCCTTTTTTCTCCTTTAGGGTTTGTAACAAATGAAAATCGGACACCCAGGATACGCCTTGCATGGGTCAACTTTTCTCTGCTTCCATCTCTCTTTCAGTGCACGGGGGAAACTTCTTCACTTATCTTCCCAGCCTTGACTCACGCCCACGTTTCTGTTCAGTGCAACCCTGTATCTTAACGTTGGCCAGTCACACTCATCTCCCAGATTCTTTTCTCACTGTCTTCTCTCCTTTCTTCACTGGAGCCTGGTTTTCTTTCATTGTTTTTAGAATGATGCTATTTTGAAGAATTATGATGATGGTTGTTTTATTTTTCCTCCAATTATTTCTGTCCCCTAAGGCTCAGGCACAGACTAAATGTATACATCTGAGCCTTCCTCCTCTTTCCTGCTGCTGGCTTTCTGCAAATACCTAATGATCCCCTCCTGCCTTATTCCCAGGAGGAATAAAGGTTGAGGTGTGTGTAATGACTGGTCAGTGTGGGTGCCCGCTGCCCCAGGCAGCCGGACAGTGTTTCCACTGGACCAGGAGTTGGCAGGGCATGTGGGCAAATGGGCCTCACTGGCAGTAGGCATGGGGTCACTGGGCAAGGTTCCCCACATTTGCTGGACACTGGCATTTCACTCCTGGAGACTGTGCTGCCTTTGTACTGCGTGCCCTGTTCGTAGCGAATGGCCAAGCTCAAGTCCATTCCACCCTGATTCTCTCCTAAGCTCTGACTTTCTCACTGGGGCAGGGAGGTCCTGGCCTTTTTTGTGCCATAGGCCTCTGTGGAAATCTGGCACTCCCATGGGGCCGATCTCAGACTAAAATAAAAATCTGTGTTTACTAAGAATACCAGTTATATTAAAATATAGCTACTAAATGTTCAAAACCCCCCCATATTTTGATATGGTAATGTTTGCTTCTTTATGAAAATATTACATAAAAAGTCTAGTAGTGGGATGACCATAATTTGAAGTAATGGTGAACATAAACATATACTGGGATATCCACAAGAGTTGTCATGTGATATGAAAATACCTGTGATTTCAGGGGGTAACAGATACCTAGTTACAGCTCAACTATTGTGTTTACTGCCCACATGCTTAAGTGAGGGGTGCTGAGTTTCTGTCAGAGACCTGCTAAATGGAAAGCACACCCTCCTCCTCCAGGGCCTCAGACTTGGCGCTGTGGGGCTGTCCCCAGGCTGAAGGCAGAACCCCTCTCTGTGGACAGCTCTCTTCCTGTCTGGCCTGGGCTGAACTTGCCTGACAGCAGTGGTTTTGAAGGGTGGGGGATGCCCTGGCTTTGGGGGGCTCAGCTGTGCATCCAGGCACCTCAGGTGCAGCGTCCGGAGGACGGCGAGGACATCGTCATCCTTTAGTGGCCTCAGCCGTGGTCTCCTTTGCTCTTCCCCAGCACCACCTGGCTCCCCTCACCCGTTATGGTCTTATCATATTTTAAGAGTCTTTCCTGTCATTTTGGTGAGACCAAGGGTGTCCTCTCCCGAGGTCTGTGTGTTTTATCCAGTTAAGATGCTTGTGCTGCCACCTTGAACTTCATTTTCAACTGATCTGCGCTGGTGACTGCCTCTTTGGATGCCAGTCATGGGGTTCTCCCCCTCTTTACCTGTGATTTCTTTGAAGATTGCAATTGAGGCCACATGCATGGGGGGGTGCTCTTAGTCCCCTCTAGAGGCAGAGGTTTTCCTGCTCCACCTGTTAAAAATAAATTAGCCAGTCATGCCTCTGTTTATAATTTCTTTTGTTTTCCTTTCTACTCATTTCTCTTTACAGAAGGACCTTCTAAAGAGCTCTTAAAATTCTCCCCTGGTGAATTTAGAATCCTTTTCTATTTTCAAAATTTCAAATAATATGTGCCTGACTGGGGGCACAGCAAATATCAGAAGTAGGGTTTCTCCCTGGCCGAGGTACCTCTGGGGGCCAGGGGAGCATGCATGATAAGCATCCTCGAGACTGTTGAGGCCTCTGAGCTGTGCGCCAGGTAGTAAAGAGGGCCGTGACCTTGGTGGAGGTCAGGCTTTGCATGTGAGGCAGGCCCGGCTGTTGCATGGAAACCTTTACTGGAGAATATCTAGAGCAGTGGTTCTCAACCTTACTAACGCCGCAAACCTTTAATAAGGTCCAAAGGGGTCACGACCCACAGGTTGAGAACCGCTGGTCTCGAGGGTGAGCAGAAGGGGGCAGGTGGGTACTTGTGGGACATGGGGCTGAGGGGTTGCACTAGGGGAGAATGTTCAGTCTCTCCCAGGGCAGGTCTGGAGTTGCTAATGGTTTGACTGGTATGAGGCTGGGGCCCCTCCTCCAGGAGAGAAGACATGAACCAGCCATGCTTGTCCCGTGTGTGTGTGTGTTTCCAAGGGTGGGAGCTGGTGGCAGCCAGTGGTGAGAATTGCGTTATCATTTGCCCTCTGTGACAGGTGCTAGGTAGACAGGTAGACAGTGTCGAGCCATTAGTTGGTGGCTAATCATGGCTCTTCCCTTCCCTTGCTGGGCGATGTGCTCCCAGCTGTCTTGCTTCTACAGGCCTCAGTTTCCCCAAATGGGCACTGATGGACTTGATCTGTCTGACCTCTAAGAGCCCTTCAGGGCCTGGCTTCTCCCTCCCTGGCACGTGAGTGTTTGTGCAGGGAGGAGGCACTCTGTATGCCAGTCCTGTGCTCTGTAGGTGCCGTCACTGTCCCCTGTCCCACACAGGCCGGAGCAGAAGTTCAGGAAGAAGTATAACCCTGATTCCTGTGCACAGCTCTTTGTTGGGCATTTGGGATTGAATTTTAAATTTAATTCGGGCAAAAATGTCTTGAGGCCTACCACACTGGTCCTGGTGCTGGTCTCTAGGGCAACCCCCCACCAACATGACACCAGTGCACCCCCACTCTGGGGTGCAGAGGAAACCTGGCCTGAGACAAGCGCTTCTCCTTCCCAAAGGCGGGAAGGGAGGCGCCTCATGCTGGTTTCCTCTGGAGCAGAAGTTGGGCATTTGCTACGCTCCCTGTTTTGGGGTATAGTGCAGCTGGCTCGAAGAGGGTACTGCGGGGCCTGGAGTGTGGGTGCATGCACACGTGTGTGTGTGCATGTGCCTGTTTCCAGGCAGATGTGTCTTCAGAAGCGAAAGGCCCACCTCCAAAGTGCAGCCTGCTCAGAGCCCTCCCAGCCGCCGATCAGCTCCGCGTCCTGACGGTGCTTCGGCGCGGCTGTTCCCCCCTCTCCCAGGGCCCTGGAGTGCGAGGGACGCTGGGTGCGACTTGAGGCCCCACGTCCGCCCCTCCAGGCGCTGGCCGCGGCAGCTCTGCAGTTAGGGCCCTGCGCGCCTAGGTGGAGCCCGACCCGCAGTTTTCGGCTGGACCGGCCCCACCTGACCCGCTGGCACGCCAGGCGGGGGCGCTGCAGGGCGGCGGGGGGTCCCCGGGGTCCCTCCGCGACCCAGTGCGCATCGGCGGCTCGCGGGCCGAGAGGAGCGCAGACGGCGGCGAGCGCGGGCCGGAGTCCGAGGCTGCGCAGGCCTGGCCACCGGGGCTGGGCGAGCGGCGCCGCGCTCCCCTCCCGCCGACTCCCAGAAGGGGCCGTCGCCGAGCCGAACGGGCGGGCGCGCGCAGCCAGGCCGGAACATCGGCGTCCCGCAGGCGACCGGGCGCGCAGCGTCGCCGGCCCCACCTGTAGGCGCGGCCGCCCCCGGTACCGATACCGGTACCGGCAGCGCCAGCCCGGCGCGAGCAGCCCGCGGACGCGCGGGGCCCGGACCTCGTTCCAGCGGCCGCGGCAGAGGCGCGGGCTGCGGGGAGCGCGGAGGCCGCAACCGTCCGGGGGGGACCGGCCCGCCCTCCCCGGGCCGCGCAAGTTCGATCTCGGCGGGCTCGGCCGGGCCGCGCGGGCCCCGGCGGCGACGATGGTGCGGCAGCCCCGCGCCCGGCGCGTAGCCCCGGCCCCGAGCCTGGCCCGCCGCGGCGGCGGTGGCGGCGGCAGCGCTGCGGCCCCCTGAGCCCCGGGCCGAAGCGAGCGCGGGCGGCGGCGGCGGCGGAGGAGGAGGAGGAGGAGAAGGAAGGGAAGAAAGAGGAGGAGACAGGCGGCGCCGAGCCGCGGGCGACAGGCGGAGAAGGGGCCACGCCGGACCCCCCCGCGCCGCCGGGCCGTTGCGCAATCCGGGGCCGGCCGTCCGGGCCCTGCTGGCGGTGCGGCTCCGGGGGCGGCGGCGGGGCTGATTCATGGGGCCGCGGCGGCCGCCCCCCCGCGCCCCGGTCCCCGGCGCCCCGCAGCCCGCGATGGTGGCCGAGTGGCCGGAGCGGCGGCCGCCGCGGCCCGAGACTTTCTGCTGACCTCCCCGCCCCCGCCCGCCCCTCCCCCGCGCCACCCCGCGCCCGCTCCCCTCCCCCCTGCCCAAAAAGACACAAATCGCCTCCCGGAGTGGCGCCTCCAGTCGCGGCGGAGCGCGGCGTTGGCGGCGGATGGAGGGCGAGAGCGGGCGGCCGCGGCGGCTGCACCCGGCGGGGCGCTGATGCGGCGCCCGGACCTTCGCTGCGCGACTTCGGGGGCGTCGGCCGAGTTGGCACTCCGCGATGCAGCTCCTGAAGGCGCTCTGGGCACTGGCTGGGGCCGCGCTCTGCTGCTTCCTCGTCCTGGTGATCCACGCTCAGTTCCTGAAAGAAGGTAATTGTCCCTGGCGCGCGGACCGGTCCCCGGGCGCCGTCCCTGGCCGTGCTCCGCGCTGCGCCTGGCTCGCGGCGGCCCCTGCGCGCGACCGGCTTCCAGCAGGTTCTGCCGCCGTCGCTCCCGGCCGCGGCTCCTAGAGCGCCACTGCGGGGCCGGAGCGGCGCGACCCTTCCCGGCGCCCAGCCCGGGCACGGAGCCCGCCGCCGCGTCTCCATGGGGGAACGCAGGCCGCCCGCGAGGAGTGGGTGAGGCGCGGGGTCGCGGCGCGCCGTGGCCTTGGTACCCCTCGCGCTGCTCTGGAGCCCAGGCCCCAACCAGGTTGCCGTTCCGCCCCTGCCCCACATGGCTTGGTGGCAACGGCGCCATCCCGCACACCGCGTGCCCTCGGTAGATGGCACCAGCGCTCCATTGTGGCCGGCCGGCCGGGCGGGAGCTGGGCTGGGGCCCGCGGGCGGCAGGCTAGGCCTGGGGTCCTCTACCCGCGCTCCCCCACCCTCCCTCGCCTTCCAGGCTGGGTCAGGAACCCGCGGCTCGAGCAGCAGGTGTTTGGCCACCTGGGTGTGTGCGGGCCTCACCAAGTTCCTCCACCTGTCCCTGGGGTCCCTGTTAAAGTGCAGAGCTGTCTGCCACTGTTGGGATGCACAGGGTCACAGTTGAACCTGTGTGGGGAGATGGGCCCCTGGGACTGAGGATCCTGATACAGAAGGGGACAATGCCACACCTCCCTGTTTGTTTGGGGTGACCTGGCACCCCAGGCTCACTCCTGGAAACTTCCTGGTGGAGAGGGTGGGCTAGACTCCCGTTGTCTGGAATCTTGGTACACTCTAGGCTCAGCCTGTGTGCCAGCCGCAAGGGTTGAGAACTGGTGCACTCACCTCCCCTGTGACACCCTCTGCCTATTGGTGGCCAATGTACTTGCACACAGACCCTGCCAGCTCCGCTGGGCTCTTCCCTGAGCCTGCAGGGAACAGCTGCACCTGGAGGGAGCTGGTGTGACTGGTACTGCACTGGATTCTCATTAGCTCAGTGCCCCTACAAAGGAAGGATTTGCAACCTTCAGCTGCTTCTCTGCCTAATTAATGAGCTGCTGGAGGCAGAGAAGGCAGGTGGGTGCAGGAGACTGTCCCAGGCCCTGCGACCTCTCCTGGGTGTGGGTCCAGGCAGCCAGGACTGGGGGGAGTGGAGCCCATCCCGGGAGCTTGGTACGGGCTAGGCTGTGCAGCCCAGCTTATTGGGACCCCTTTCCTAACACTGAAGGCTAGACTTCTTGTGCCTTAATGACCTACTTTGGAAGTGGACAGTGGTCCCTCGTGGCTGGGGCAGCCGCATTTCTTGCTAAGGAGTCATTTCCTTTAGGTGAGTCCCTAGAGGACCCTGTCAGGGGGTGCTCTCTGCCAGGTGCCGGCAGGACCCACACAGTGGTGCGTCCAGGCACCTGGTGAGGGGCCCCTGCACTGTGGGGCCTTGTTCTGCAAATTCTCTGCTCTCCCTACCGACCTTCCGTTCTCTGGGGGATTTGTTTTTGGAAAGGATGAAGGTGTAAGAATTTCAGAGCTCTCTGGAGTGCCCCACTGTGCCCCCGTATTCTGTCAGGCGGGGGGTGTCCTATATTTTGAAGCTATAATTCAGTGGCAGAGTGGAGCCCCTAGCCATTGCGACAGTGCCTTAAGAAGGGTTCCTTTCCACCTCCGTCCAGGAGTCTCCTGAGGGTGCCTCTGGGCCTCTGAGGCTTAAGGACTCTGTTGTTCTGAGAGGAAAGAGTTTCTGACTCTCCAGTGAAAGGGTGCTGGGGGCAGCAGGACAATTCCCGGGAAGTTGCTCCCTGCGTGGAGGGTTTGTGAGGGTTACCTGACAGCCCTCACAGAGCCTCGGTGTTTATTTACCTTGAAGCAGACACACGTGTAGGTGTTGTGGAAGGCAGAGTCCTATGTCGCAGGATGGGAGGACGTGGGATGGGGGCTGGGTGCGCAGGGTGGAGGCACAGGTATCTTCAGAAATGGGGGGGGTGTCTGAGGGCTGTTTATGCAGCCCTCTGGGATCCCCAGGGGTCCTCTTTATCCAGTGCTTACTCCGCTGTGTTCGAGCCCCCGTTGCTTTCTCTGTTTGGAAGGTCAGGACTTGAGAGGCCTCATTGTCTTGGCCAGAAGCCCTTGGCCCCTTGGGGTCAATTAGTGAAAGGCGTGGGGAGGTTGGTGGCCAACCCTGGTTCCCAGGGAGAGGGGCAGGAGCTGCTCCTGGCTGTGCAGGCTGCAGGCTCAGGTCTTCTCTCCTCCCAGCAGAGCTGTCCAGCAGGAGGGAGGGAGCACACAGGCGGGTGGACAATTGGGACTTGTTGTCTGGGGACTGGTGGGAAAGAGCTGTTTAAATAGCCATTTCCATGAATCTGTTTTTTTCAGAGGTGAAGAATGGGGGCCCAGGGAGCCGTTTTTCCACACTTCCCCTTTTGTGTGGAGATGTAGGCCACCCCGTGGCTAATCCGTCCCCCTCTGGCCAGTCTGTCTTCCAGTGTTTTCGAAGATGAATAGGGCTGTGACGCGAGAGAGGCGAATTGTGGTCCGTAATTGCAGGCTGGGTTGTGCGATCTTTGTATGAGCAGGTCCTACAACTGTGCCAGGCCTGGCCCGGGCAGCCACGGGACTGGGGAGGAAACAAGCTCATAATTAGGGTCTGGACCCTTAGGACACTGGCCCTCCTCTGGGAGGGGAAAGCCACCTTTGCCGTCTTGATGGAGTGTGCACATGCTGTGTGTTTGAACTTCAGGTAGAGTCAGGGGTGGGGGCAGAGTGACGTCTTCAGGACCTGATTCAGGGTCCAGCTGCTTCATTAGGGAGCTGGGGAGAAGGGCAGAAGGAAGCCGGTCTTCAGTCTCCTCAATTGTTTGTTCTTATGACATGAAGTTAAGGAAATAACTAGAATGCTAAAAAATATTTTTTATCTCCCTTTTCCAAAGACTTTGCAATATTTCTCTTAAAGTCTTTGAATCACTTGGACAACACTACAGCACAGGGTAGCAGGCTTTGGTGTGGATTCCTGATGTAACAGGAAGGACGGAAAAATACTACCAAGGGACCAAGGGCAGGGAGGGATGAAGCCGGGCAGTGCAGCCGGCATAGCGGCAGAGGTTTCAGGCTTCGGGAAATACTGAAGGAAATACCAGAAGGCCAGGAAATCATTCGGCTATTCTTTCTGAACTGAAGGGAGAACTCCGTGCTTTTTCCCTTTAGATGTGGATTTGCCGTTGACTCTCTGTAAATCCTTTGGTGGCGGGGGAGTATTGGGAGGGTTGAGCCTGATGTTTAAAAGCCTCTTTTGCGGGTTAATATTGAGAACTTGTTGGAGGGATTAGCGTCTGTGTATGGTTGCCCCAGTACACCGTACTGGAGCCTCGATCCCAGGGGCACTGTCGGAGCTTCCTGGCGGGACTGTCTCCAACAGCGCTCTGAGGGCAGCCGCTGACAGAACAGCAGGAGTCGGCTCTCATTTATTTATTAGCTGGTTATTGTGAAAGTGAAGCAGCATTCTGCAAACCTGTGTGGCCCGTGAGAAAGGGCACCTGTAACACCATAAAGGCATTTAATGACATTGTATTAATTATCGTGGCCTGCGCAGTAATCCTTAATTGAGGCAGTCTTTACAATATCAGCAGCCAGTGCAGGGCATCCGCATATCTGTGCTCTCAATCAGTTTAGTTTTTAAAAGGTGGACAGAGAACTTTGGATACACAGCTCAGCTCCTGGACTCAAGAGTCCGTCTGAATTATTTATTGAATGCCAAATACTTATCGAGTTACAAACACATGTCTGTGTCTCAGAGACATCAGAGAGGGGCTTGTGGGTGGTCCTTTATGGGTTGTGCAAGGGGTGAGGACTTGGTAAGCCCTGAGGTTTCCAGACTGTCCTTGCTGCGGGCCGGACACAGCACCCAGCTCCCTCTCAGAGTCTGTGATAGCATGGGATTGGTGGGAGTGGGGGGCTTACTCCTCTAGTGTGTGGGTAGTGTGAGGAGGAGCTCTCCAAACTCTCAGGCCAAGATGTGCCTGTGCACCTTCCCCTACTTGGGTGTGGGACTGCAGGGCCCTGAGCCTAGAGCCTGGCTGTGGAGGGACCCTCAGCTTTGTCCAGGGGCCCCAGAGTCTGCATCGGCCAGACTCCTGGGTGCAGCATTTTCGTGGCACAGGTGCTCTGTGAGGTGTGCATGGGAAAGACCGGCCTCAGGTGCATCACAGTGTTAACATCACCTGGTGAGAGCCCATTACCGACCTCCTCTCTCTCTCACAGACTGCCTCTCCCCTGACACGCCAGCAGAATCTATTTACAAGGGCAGGTAAGTGTGAATGGCTGCAGGGGAGGGGTGGAGTTGAAAAGGCATTTAAAATACCCAGCTCCTCTATGTCACTTACAAGCGTTTCTTGTGTAGCACAGAATCTAAGTAAAACCCACACTCACTATGATGGGGCTCTCATCTGAGTGTCGGGCAACAGCAAGAGCCCAAACATAGAAGGACAGGGATGAGGTGACTTCACAGGTGTGAGATGGTCTGCTGCAGCCTTGCTGGGAGCCCTGCAGGGCTGGGCTGCGGTGTCCAGCCACACTGCACACACAGGAGGGCCTGGATGGGGACCAGTCTTCCCCACCAGCGTCTTTAGAAACACGTCGGTCTCTGATCTTGCTCCCACCCTAGGCATGGAGTTGGAGAGCTGGGCACAGGAGAGTGATTTTAGCAGTTGGTCAGTGGTGAGTTTTGTCTGTCGTTGGGCCTGCCTCAGTGTGCTGGGTGCCTGGTAGGAGAGGACAGTCAGGGCTGTGTCCCCTGCTCTAGTGGGGCACTGGCTGCAGATTTAGCCAGGAGCTCATGGGTCTGGAGAAGCAGAGCTAGGGCCTATCTTCTTCGAAAGGTTTGCTGCTGACATTTGTGTGTACATGTGCTCGTTTTTGTGTATACACACATGGCTTTGTGTAATATTCATAGGCGTTCATATAGCTGTGAATAACATACTTAAACATGTAAAATAAGGCACAAACACTGTGAACTTAGCAGTGAGGGAGCAGAGAGGGCAGGTGACCTGTGCCTGGGCAGGGAGAAGGGGTCCAGGCCGATCCCTCATCTTATTTGTATCTAAACAGCAGGAGAGTGAACTCCCGTGTGGACAGAGAATGGAAATGTGCAGCCGTGCACCTGCTTGTGACGCCCTGGTCAGTTCCCAGGCATGCCTGTAGGGGGCACCCTGGAGGCCAGTGGTAGAGCCGCAGAGTCTACCACCTCCCCAGGGCACCACTTCTCTTCCACCTGTGACCTGGACCGGACCCCGCCTGTCAGCCATCCGGGCTCTGTGAGGGACCCAGACACCACACACATACCTCACCACACACACCACATCCCACCACACACACCACATATACCACATACCCACACCTACCATACCACACAACAACACACCACACACACCTAACACCACACACCACATCATACCTACCATACCACGGCACACACCACACACATCACCACACACAACAAAAACATACTGCACACACACCACACACATATCACACCACACCACATATCTCACAACACACCACACATACATCACACCACATACCTACCATATCATGACACACACCATACACATCACCACACACTGCACACGCACCACACACAACACAAACACATCACACACGCACCATACACACATAACACCACACACCTCACACCACACCACACATACCACACCACACACCTCACCACACACCACACACCACACACCTCACAACACCACACACATATCACACCACACACCTCACCACACACCACACATATCACACCACACACCTCACAACACACCACACACCTCACAACACCACACACATATCACACCACACACCTCACAACACACCACACACATCATACCACCCACCTCACAACACCCCACACACATCACACCACACACCTCAACACACCACACACATCACAGCACCACACACACATCACCCCACACACCTCACAACACACCACACACATCATACCACACACCGCACAACACACCACACACATCACATCACACACCTCAACACACCACACACATCACACCACACACCTCAACACACCACACACCTCACAGCACCACACACACATCACCCCACACACCTCACAAAACAACACACACATCACACACCACACTATGCACACATACCACACATCACTCCACACACACATCACTCCACACACAACATACCATACACATTACACATACAAACTACACACTATGACATATACACCAGACACACTCTGCCCCTACATAGAGAAACAAGACATTCAGGCACTACACACCATCCACACAGAGCGACACATTACCCCCTGTACACAGGCACACACACTGCATTCCACATACCACACTCACCACACTGCAGTGACGTAGCATACGACATAGAGACACATGTGTCACACATGCAACCCACATACATCCCCCCTGACCACATACACACATTGCACACCACACAGGTTCACCCGGCGGCAGCACACAGCACATGTGCGCCCCACCACCCACACTACACACCACAACACCACACACACCTCACACAGACACACATGCAAACATACACACGGTACAGACACCCCACATGTGAACATGAACACACACCACACAGAGACCTCACCCAGATCACCTATGGCCCTGACACACCAGACACCAACCTCACCCCTGCCGGGCCACAGCCCCGTCCCACCAGCTGCTCTGCACACCCCATGTGACTGCGCCTCATCCAGAAGAAGGGCCATTGTCCTCTGCTCACGGGTGGAACACATGTGGCCTGGCAAGGTCAGAGCACGGCCCACGGCCCCAAGGACAGCTGTACGCACACCTCTCCATGGGCTCATGCTGGTGTCTATGTGACCTGGGGCAGGGCCCACGGGGCATCGCTTCCTACCTCAGGTCACAGCTTATACATTCCTGTCCTGCACACCTTGCACTAGGCCAGAGCGTCACACCCACTGTGCACATGGTCTGCAGGACAAGTGAGCCTGGTGGCAGTGAAGGATCAGGCTGGGCCCTGGATCTCTAAGACCCTCAGTCTCTTCCTCCAGGAAAGGCAAAGGCTTAGGGTAGCCACATGGACCCCTGTTGCCCCTTTGCTGTGTGTTCGGCACCTGGGAGCGGACACCCCTTCTATCAGGTCTGCCTGTGGAGCTGCCTGGTGGGCACATAACTTCCCCCTCGGTTGCCAGACAGGTAGGGAGGTGCTCACATGGTGGAGACTCCCGAGTAGGGCTCCACACAAGTGACCAGCTCCTGTCTGGACCGACTGAGGGAGCCTGCAGTGGTGCTGACCAATGCAATGGAGCTGGAGCTCAGGGACCCTTCCAGGTCCAGCCCTCACCCTCTCACCCTCCCACCCTCTGCCCTGAGGGGCCGGCTGTGTCTTCCCTGCCAGTGGACTTTACAGTTCCAGAGGACCTGCTAGGAGGGGGGCCTAGCATCAGTTCCCGGAGGGGGTGGCTGCAGAAAGGAGCACACGTGTGCCCTGATAGCACAGTGGTGGGCCAGGTGGCTGGGACATTTCGCTTCCCAGCCTGGGCTGACAGCCAGTGATGCCCAGAGGATCCCCCTCTCTAAGTGGACCTGGTGAGCCACTGAAGGAAGCTGTGGGTGTCTCCAGGTGGTTACTAAGTTGCTCAATGCTGAGACCATGGGGGCTTCAGGGACAGAGGGGAGGTTGGCACCATCAGAGCGTAAGACAGTGGGCACTCCCCCTTCCCCAGCCGTCACCTTGTGTAAATCCCAGGAGTGGCCCCTCTGGACACAGGCCTGCCCTCACTGGGGAGGAGGAGCCCACATGCGCAGGTGGCGAGGTCTGGAATCTCCTCCAGGAAAGTTTGCTGGTGCCTTTGAAGTCCAGTCCGGACTCTTCCATGCACAGCTGATAACCTTGACAACACTGCTTTGAGCTCCTGGGCCCTTTGTGCAGAGGGTGTGCAGTGTTGCCAAAGTGGGAAGTCGGGCCTGCCCCACATGCCCTGACCCCTGACCACCTCAGATGCCTGCCCAGGCCCCTCCACACCACGT
Source organism: Loris lydekkerianus (assembly GCA_963574355.1). NCBI lineage: Eukaryota > Metazoa > Chordata > Mammalia > Primates > Lorisidae > Loris > Loris lydekkerianus. The sequence continues at coordinate 19,421 of CAUYPK010154888.1, read as the reverse complement.
CCGAGTCCCTGTCCAGCACTGATGCCCCCTGTTCTTGGGAAAAAGCCGCCCACAGACTCAGACGCAGGGTGCTCTGGAGGACGGGGTGGCCCTGGGGGCGGCTGGTCCCCAGCCTGCTCTCAGCTCGCTCACTTGGTGATGTCTCCAGTGGCCGACGGGCTCCTGGCTGTGTCTGGCTCTGCTGAGGTGGCCGGCAGCTGGGATGCGCCTCCAGGTTGTCAGGGTCCGTCCCATGTGGCAACGGCAGGCAGCTGGCCTCACCCCAACCCCTCGCCGGGGTCACAGCCACATGTCGGGTTGCCGCGGTGGCTCCTCATTGGAGTTTTCCCCTGTGCCTTGTGGGGATGCAGCTCACCTCAGAATGTGGAGGCCGCTTGTGACCACGGCGGTGCTCCCCGGACACGTCCTCTCCGTCCTCCCGAATCTGGTGTGGTCTCTGTGTGGAGATCTGATTGTCTACCTGCGCATCCTGGTGGCTCTGGGTGTGCATGTCCAGGTCCATACGTGTGGGCAGAGGGACCCTCAGCAGCCCTGGTGCTTGGTGCCATCCCATTGGGCACACTGGGGACAGCTGTTCCTGCGCTGGCAAGGCAGGTATGAGCTGCAGGGGCATTTGGGGGAATCAGGATGGCAGCAGCTCTGACCTTGCACTTTGCCGAGGTTCCACGGACTCCTGGTATGTGGAGTGGAGCCTCAGCCCAGAAGTGGGGACACCCACTTAACTAATTGGGCCTTCATGTGGGTTGGATGGGACCCTGAGATTCAGGGATACAGTGGCCCCTGCCTTCTTACACCCCTTTCACCCTCTACACCAGCATATCCCGAACAGCCTCTGCCTTTCCTTCTTTTTTACTTTTAAAAGCAAATCAGGGCATTCAGAGGTCTCAAGCTCAGGGGGTCAACCTGGCGGCGGCTGTCACCTCATCTCAGTGCCGTGTGAGCATCTAAGAAGGTCTGAACCATTCTGGGGGAAGCTCTGCATCTTTCCCTGGGCTGTCTGCAGAGGAGGGGCAGGTGCCAGGAGCCTCCTCGGGCCAGGCTCTGAGTGTACATAGTGGGGGCTCAGTGGGAACTGGAGAGATTGGATGCTCCTGTGGGGCCAGCTGTGCACAGGCCCTGGGTAGACATGGGCTTGCCAGGTGACGGCAGTGATGCCTCTTGACTGTCTCCTCCACTGCTCCTCAGTCCACCTGCACAGAGCGTGGGTTGTCTGATGACCTTACCGTTGAGGAAACTCTAGGACATAGGTGCGTTATCCTGGCCAGGGCCCAGGCCCTCTGCTGATCTTGCTCCCAGGAGGGGCTGCAGCCGCTCCTCCTGCAGAGGGCCCCTGCGGTGCTGGGGTGTGTTCAAAGTGGGAGAGGGTCTGGGGCGCCTCCAGAGGGTGCCCCATCCTCTAAGTTCAGAGACACAAAGGGCATCCATGTAGACTGAGGCTGGTGACCTTGAGCACTGGGGCTGGATTCTGGGCTGGGGTCTTTGCTCTCACACCAAGGACCGACAGGGGAAGAGGGGGGCTGTGGTACCTCCCTCTCCGTCCTCCCAAGGCCTTCCTGGCTCAGGCAGGACAGGGCCTACGGTTCTAGAAGGCTTTCGGTGCAGGGCAGCATAGTGCCCTCTGGAACCTGCAGAGACCCATCCCCGAGACTGTCCTTCTGGACTGTGTGGTCCCCACCTGGGTCCCATGTGCTCTTCCCTGATACATTTAGAAGAGGTCACACAGCCTTTAAAATGCACGTTCTTTTCAAACCAGCTCTTCCTTGGAGAAGGTGGATTTTGTTAGCCAATTACCTTTGTCCTCCGATTACAGAGGCAGCTGAGCAGGCCCTGGATTCGCTTCGCTGGTGAGAGCCCAGACCTTGCTTATAAATAACTCTGTGCCTCGCAGAACCAGAGCATCCGTCTCAGACCCTCCTGTCTCTAGGGGACACCTGTGCGGTGCTGGCTCCCGGCTCCTGCCCACTGCTTGCAGCCTTGGCAGCCTTGGCAGCCTCAGTTTGGAATGCACATGCTGAGTGCCTGCTGTGTGCTGGGGGTGGACAGCAGGGGCTGACTGGTTAGGGAGCTGGTGGCTCCGGGGGTGAAAGGGAAGAATGAAGGCTGGGTCTGCACCTGTGAGGAGAGCGCCCCTGTGGGCCCGTGAGTCCCCTCACTGAGAACAAGGGCCTTTGCAGATGTAATCACGGTGAAGATTTCAAGACGAGATCAGCCTTAGGTGCACCCAGAACCCGACAACGAGTCCTTGGAAAGGCAGAGAACAGAAACATAGGATGAGGCCACACACAGATGGAGGTGGACGCAGCGCTGTGGCCACAAGGCCAGGCTGCCTGGAGCCCCCCGGAGCTGGGCAGACCAGGAACGCCCTCCCGCAGAGCCCTGGACCCTGCTGACATCAACTTCAGAGTTCAGGCTTCCTGAGCTGTGAGGGAACGCCTGTCTGTTGCGTTCAGCTACGGGTTTGTGGTGTTTGTCACCACAGCTTCAGGCACCAAATATAAGGCACACAAACCATGGGGCAAGCTTGCCACGGGGGGTCTCGCCCCTGCGTGTGCATGGGGTCCCCAGGTGGTGGGGCTCAGCCGTCCCAGTGAGGCCTGCAGTGGCAGGTGTACTGTTGGCAGGACACAGAGGGTTCTTGGTTATTGGGGAGGTTGAAGGTTAGGCAGAGACAACCCTTGAATTGAGGCTTAGGGCAGAAGCTGGTGAAATTTCTCCAGAGGTCAGGGCTGGGGAAGACTGCCTGGAAGTTCTTTAAGTTCCTTCTCCCATAAATCAGCGTTTCCCCACACGAGGGCACGCACAGCCTGGGCTAGCAGGATGGCTTCATGTGATATGTGGCTGGGCATTTGTTATTTTAATGGCTGTGGATCTGCTTTTACAGCTCCGTTCTATTTATTGAAGAGGCACTGGCTTTCCGTTTACGGGTGATGGAAAGGTTCTTTTTAGTGGTAAGGGGATACGCGGACATGGTGAAGTCCTGGGGAAGTCACAGGATGGCCTGGGACTGGCCACCTGTGTCATCTCCATGCAGGTTAGCTGGGCACCTGCAGCCCAGACTGGGGAAGCCCGGGCCCCGGTGCCTCTGGGAGCCCACGGGCTCACCACATCTGAAGCTTGATAATTGACTTTGTTTTCCTGTTTGATTTTTAAGTAGAAAGTTGTGAAAACCAGAGTGACATTTGTGGCAGCCTCCTTGTGGCCTTTTGATTCCAGCTGGAATGGGCTGTGGCCACCTGGACAGTTCGTGGGCTTCTTATTAGAGAGCGTTTCTCCCTTCATTCCTGAGTTACTCCTAACGCGTTAGTTCACCTCAGTTGAAGCTCACGTGTTTCTCTTTTCTGCCGAGTTGGAGGCTCAGTCCAACAGTGCTCTGCAGAACTCCGAGTACTAAGTTATTCTGCCCTTGAGTCTGGGACGGTCGAGAATGTTCCACAGGAAGCTTCTAGAACAGAGCCCTGTCCTCTGCGGACTGGCTGTGGGGGATCAGTCAGGCAGGCCGCCGCTGGCCCCTCTGGGCCTGCTCTGCGCATTCTGTAAATTGGGTGCTAAGAGCCTGAGGCTGTTTCCTGTTCTTGTCACATTGAGCTGAGGGAGGTGTCTAGTGTGACAATGAACAGCCCCAGGTCACAAGACTGGGTCAGTAATGTTGCCCCATACCCCTTCTGGCCGGTCCGTGCTGTGTTGCCCTGCGCCCTCTGAGGAGATCCCGTCTGGCTGGTCCGTGCTGTGTTGCCCTGCGCCCAATGAGGAGACCTAGTCTGGCTGCTATTGTTTCTTTTTTTCTGTGATTCCACTTTTTTTTTTAAAGAACTGTGGCTTCCTGGGAGGCCAATTACAAAAAAATGACAGAAAAGCTTCCTGAAGATCCCCCAGACTTCCCTGAGCTATGGAGAGGGGTGTGCGGTGGCCCTTGCCCTGGAGACACGGGTGGCAGCAGGGAGGCAGGCAACCTCTCCTGCAGGCAGAGCTGTCCAGGCTGTGCGGTATTCTGGGACTCAGCTAGGCTTGGGGGCTGCAGGCTGCCCAGCATGTCCTGGCCGGACTCGCGAGTGTCTGACCCTCAGAGTGGGTGGGAAGAGGGGCACGCGCATGCAGAGGACCCTTAGTGTGTTCCCAGCCCTGAGCTCATGCATGTCAGCTGCTCACAGGTGTGCACACACCCTCTCTGACGGCTGCTCCCTGATGGAGGACACCCAGGGCCCTCCTCTCCGTCTGGAAGCCGCCTCCACTGTCACCTGAGATGCAGAGTGTTGGGTCCCATCCCTGCAGGGCGGTGTCCATCTGAAAACAAGGTCAGCGCCCCAAGTGCCACACCCAGTGCTCAGGGTGGCTCTGACGTGGCTGTTCATGGGAGTCTGTCCTGTTCCCATCAGTTCCCTGCACCCTGCCTTTGGGGGCTGTTTAGCCCTTGGCTATCCGGAGGTTTCTGCACAGGCCTAACTGAGAAGGGCTCTGCACTTCTGCGGCTTGCCATGGGCCAGGTGCTCCATCTGTGTTTTACCATGCTGGGCGGATAGCACCATGGAGGGACAGAGGGACTCTCAGTGTGTGGCTGTGAGCCCCATGTCATGGATGCTACGACTCGTCACCAAGCCAGGGAGAGGGTTTGCAGGTGCAGCCCACTCTGCCTCTTGGACACAACTTATCTGCTGAGAGCAACCCTTGGACCTCCACCCCCCCAGTGGCACTGCTGGGGCCTCTGTAGGTGAGCTGGGCCCCATCCACGTTGGGCAAGCCAAGTCCCGAACAGGGCAGTTCAGGAAAGGTGTCTTTCCTTGAGCCTGTGAACTGGTGGTGGTGGCGAGCCCTGAGCGTTACTTTGGAATCTGGGCCCTGAGCATCATTGGAACGGCCCATCCAGGTCTGCACCTGCAGCCCTCGGCACCTTCCACCTGCTCAGGGGAAATGCAGCCTGAGCCTGGGGAGAAGGGAGCACCACAGCCAACAGCTTCAGCTCCAGGGGAGGCTGCCCGTGCCCTGGCTGGTCTCCCCCTCCAGGTTCTTCTCTGGAGGCCCCAGAGAGGGTGTGATGGTGGAGTTTACCAGAAGGGGATGGAGCTGACAGGTGGCAGCACAGGGGATGCCCTTGTCATATGGCAAAGGCTGGGGAGACAGGTATGTGTGTTGGACAGATCAGTGCATGCCACCTGAAGCAGTGAAGGCCTTGCTGGGTGGAGTAGGTAGATCCGCTCTCTGGACTGAACCGAGCCCAGTTGAGGTTCTGTAGGGACCATCAAGAGGCCATGTAAATGTTCGGTGGACAGCCCATGGTAAAGGCCATGCCATACACCCTGGGATGTGCCTATGAGACAGCCATTTAGCAGGTGTCTGCTCACCAGACGAGGGTGCCCAGCACCCGTGCTGCAGGGGTTGGGACCTCTCTGGGGACCAGTCCCGCCAGCCTTGCATGTCCCATGAGCTGTTTAATTAGTGTCTGTTTGGGGCCTGGCTGATATCACTGCGCTCTAATCCTTTAAGAACTGAGATTGTCTATAACTATATCTGAGTTACAAGCTGAATAAATTAAAACTTCTTGTACATGATATCTAGTAGCCTTATTAAGTGGTAAGATTATGCAAAAAAATCGTTAAGTATGATAATGCAACTTTCGGTGTGGTTTGTAACAGGACATTCATTATCTCTGATTCTGCTTTATTTAAGCTCTATTCCAGGGGAATTAGTGGCATTACTGTTTAAATCTTAACTTTTGTGTTAGAAAGCGTGTTCCAAAGCTTTTGAAACCTATCTTAAAAGCAGCGCCTGAATTTAACAGGTTTAACAAGGAGTGAACATGAGGATTTTCAAAGCTCAGCTAATCTGTAGAAATTATGGCAGCCGGGCCTGTACCTTGTTTTTCTCATTTAATTAAAAAGAAGTCTTGTTTGCTAAAAGTTGCCCAGATACAGTTGTTTCAGAGAAGGTGAGAGAAGAGCTTCTGCCTCTGGGGTCCAGGGCTGAATGTCTGTGGGGCTGGCACTGACCTCCCCGCCTTGAGGGCTGTGTGCCCATCCGATGCCGTCAGGGTAAGGGGACAGCAGTCCTCCTGGATCCCCGTCCTGATGGACACTCCTTAGCAAGGCACATTCTCAGCAGTGGCAAAGAGGAGGATGGTGTGGTTATGTTGTTTTTGTAAAGCATAGACTTTATTTTTAGGGCAGTTTCCAGGCTAAAGAACTTCCTAAATCTCTCCCCTGTGTGCAACTTTTATCATTTTCATTTTAGTAACTGGCAGGTCACCTCTAAGAGTGGAAAGTAGTGGTGCTGGTGAGCATTCCTTATGCCTGGGAATTTCTTTGGGCAGCTCCGTGTGCCCTGCCCAGTGTGGTGTGTGCTTTGGGGCCCTCTGGAGCGGGGACGTGGCAAGAGGGGCCTGGGGGCCGTCTCTTCTTGGTGACCAGGGCCACATTTCCATTCTTTGCAACAGTTTTTGACATATGACACAGTATAGCTGAAATTCCAGCATTTTATCTTACACTTTTTTAAAATGTTAACACCAAAAAGTAGTGTTCAGGTAACTTTATTTTCCTTGTGAAAAATACAGGAAAATTCCTTCCTGGTTAGGGTCTCATTGAGCTTTGAGAGGGTACCTTCAGGCCTTCCCCACATCTTCAGTAGTTCCTCTGCAGCCACCTACTGGCCCCAGTGACGGGCCCGCACCTCTTGTCACCTGGGCTGGTGTCACCACTTCCCTGGAGTGTTGTGGTCCTCTCTGTGCCCAGCTGGTTCTCATTTGAGGGGAAACCCTCCCCAGGCGGTGGGCAGTACTCCAGCTTGGGTCCCTGTTCCTGAGTTACTGGTCGTCACTCTCCCTCACCCTCGTCATCCTTCCAGAAGGCCTGCGTGAGCATGTCCTGGCTGACCAGTTCCAGATGCGGTGGACACAGGCTGAGCTCCTGCTCTCTGTGAGCAGAGGCCCTGGTGCTGTCAGTGTATCCACCCCAGCTGGGCCCCGGGGCTTAGCTACTTAGGACTCATCCCGGTGATCGGATCACCTGTCGTGGTGTCAGTACTGGTATTGGAGGACAGGGTGGCCCAACACCTCTTCACGACAGGCACCCTACTCACCTCTCTCTCTTACCACCTGGGGAGTAACCGTCTCATATCACAAGGAGGATGGAACAGTAAGGTGCTTGCAGAGAGGCCACACGCGAGCACTTCACTATTGTATGTCATTGCGTCTTCCATCTTATTATTACTTACTGCTCATCTCTTGCTCTGCCTAGCTGATAGCTAAACTTTCTGTATATATGCATAGAGGAGAACACGGTGTGTGAAGTTCAGGGTCTGACACCATCCGAGGTTTGTGGCATCCTCTGGGGGTCTGGGTGTGTCTCCCGCAGATGAGGGCAGACCCTGTATGTGCGTCTCTGTACGTGGCCCTGATACAGTACATAATGTCTTCATGTGTTACATCTGGAACAGCTACTGCTCACCAGCCAGAAACCCTGCATGCGCACACGTTTCACAAGCTGCAGAGCAGCTTCCTGTGCAGTGTCTCCGGACCCCAGTTCTCCCTCCCCCAAGCAGCGTCACCCTTGCATGTGTTTCGCCTCACACAGGCATGTGCACACGCATGCACACAACGTGCCCACGAGAGCAGGCTAAGTGCTCGGACTCCTTTGAGTAGTCTTGGTAGAAGGTGTGGCGTGAGCGGGCGCACCTGCAGGGACAAGCAAGTGCTCCAGAGCAGTGCCCCCCCCACAGCTGACACCCCTCCCACCCCGAGCACAGGTGCTGGGTCGTCTGCGTCTCCCAGCCTGATCGCTGTACAGGGCTGCTCCCTGGCCCTCTCTTCTTGTGCGGAAGGGTCTCTACTCGGTGGGAGTCGTTTCTACGCCTTCTATGGTTTCTGCCCATGTTGCCGGAGCTGACCGTGTCCAGGCTGCAGGACTCTGTTTTCTTTGCCATCAGCCTGTCTCTGTCATCACAGAGCTTCACAGATGCCATCTGCTGACCATCTGTGTCAGCCGAACTCTGCCCAGCACATAGGGATCTGGGCTCTGCAAGGTTCTCAGGTTACTCGGAGGCAGTTGAGGTAGACTGGAGTGCCTGAGGTCCGAGAGGTCCAGGAAGGGATCCCCCTGCAGTGACCTGTCTCCTGGCTGTGTTGAGTCCACAGCCCAATTGGGATCCTCAAAGACTTTGCCCATTCCCATTCTCAGAAGGACTCAGTGACTTCAGAAAAGCCGCACAGCACTGACAGGTGATGCCAGAGCCCAGCCTGCCGCCTCACATGCTGGGGTGGGGGTGGGGTCCTGGCAGCTGGGGCTGTGTGCTCCCCTCAGGCCTCCTGCCCTCACTCCCATGCTGAGCATGGCCTGCCTGTCCTCTGTCCAGGCGGGGAGGACCTGAGCACCTGAGGCTGCTCTGCACAGACGGCCTTGCCTGGGTGCAGCCACACAGCCAAGAGACATTGACTGATGAGGTCCCACTTGAGGGAGGTGGCCACCCAGCATGGCACAGTACTGGCCTTCTGGGCAGCAGCCAACATGGCTGGGGCTGACCCTCACCAGGGGTCAGCAATGCCAGGATGCCTGGCCTGGGGTCTCTGGCTGCCAGCAGATTGTTAGAAGCAACACTGCGGCTGGGCTTTGGGGGAGGAAGTGTGCTGCCCACTGGGCAGGGTGACTCAGGAGCGGCCTCAAAGGTGTGTAGGGCACACAGGGAGCCCCGGGGTGGTGGCCTGGCCCTGAGCCCAGGACAGGAACACACAGGTATCCCCCAGCCGGCGCAGGAGCATGTGGCCTCTCTCTTTTCCTGGACATATTTAATTTAGGGAAGGAGGTTTCATCTCCTGAACAGGAGCATTGGTGACCACACAATGTTGGCTGTTGGCTGCGGTCCTCCGTCTGGCTGGATGGCCTAGTCTGAGCAGCAGCAGTCAGAGATGGAGGTGTTGAGGGGTGACAGAGGACCCTGGCTCTTGATGCTGGTGTATTGGGGAGCCTCAGAGGGGCAGGTGGGACCGAGGGCCCTGCCCATGATGCCAGCGTGTCAGGGAGGGCATGGAGGGGTCCCCAGGCCATTGTGCCGTGGCTCCCGCAGGCCTTCAGGTCAGCACCGGTGACTATACCTCCTGCTCACCCTGGTGAGTTCAGGAAGAAGCAGGTCTCTCCTCAACTGTGGCTTCCAAGGAGGGTCACAAAAGCCCAGGACTTTCCCAGTGGAGATCTGCTTCCAGCCAGGATGTGCCCCGAGGAGCATCCTGTCTGTGGGTCCAGGGCTTGTCTGCCCAGTGCTGGCCCCTCAGGGCACCGTGTCTGGTCTCAGAGGTACATCTTCTGGGTGCTGTGTCTGTGCCGTGTCCGGCCTCAGCTTGCACCTCCATGGAGATGCAGGTGTGACCCCTCCTGGCCCAGGACAGGTGACTGTGAGGAATAAGACCCATTACTGTCTTTTCATAACCAACAAACTGTGCCAGGCGCAGCACTGTAAGCCAGAGATGTGGACCACTGATGCCTACATCCCTGCCTGAGGTCCCAGGAGGGAAGCAGGAGGATGAGAAGCAGGAGGATGCTGTCCACGGTGTTGGAAACCAGTGATTCTGTGAGGCAGGGCAGGGGCATTTCAAGAAGACCTCAAAGAAGGGGCCGGAGCCAAGCCCAGAGGAGGATGGGACATAGCGGTGTCCACAAGGCCATGTGGGTGCTGGAGCTGGGCTCGGTGTCATGAAGCACCCACACGTGATGGTGTGTTGGGGTCCCACAGCGTGGCTCATGGGTGGCAGGTGCCACGTGGGTGCTGGGGCCAGGCTCTGTGTCATGAAGCACCCACACATGACGGTGTGTTGGGGTCCCACAGCGTGGCTCATGGGTGGCAGGTGCCACATGAGTGCTGGGGCCGGGCTCCGTGTCATGAAGCACCCACACGTGACGGTGTGTTGGGGTCCCACAGAGTGGCTCATGGGTGGCAGGTGCCACATGGGTGCTGGGGCCAGGCTCCGTGTCATGTGAGACTCCGTGTGTTGGGGTCTCACAGCGTGGCTCATGGGTGGCAGGTGCTTTTTCCTCATCACCAGGGTCTGTCTGTGGGAGGGTGGGCTTTATTTAAGAGAGGTCTGGGGTTGCACTTCCTGGGATCGGACACACACCACACCACTCAGGGGCTGGGTGACCTTGGGCATGACGCTCAGCCCCTTCTGTGTTGTCATTTACTGCTCTGTGAGATGGACGCACTGCAGCACCTCCCTGTCAGCTCCAGTGGGGCCAGATGGGGAAGTGACCAGAGCCCCACCGCTCATGATGTGCCTCCCTGTGGTTCCCTCCTCTCCTTATTTAGGGCATCTCGTGGGACTCCATGACCCCCATGCATTCGCTTTGATAATCCAGGTGCCTGTGTAGATAGGGCCGGGCTGTGCATGCGAGCTGCAGTCTCAAGAGATGGCAGCTCAGAAGGGGGCAGTGACTCTCCAGGGTCACACAGGTGATCCTTATAGGTGTCTCCTTGGCCTGTGTGGGCTACAAAAAACATTGGCCTTTGAGTGTTAAGTCTCAGGTACCGTATTCTTTATGTGTCAGGAGACCACACTCTGAATGTAGCATGTCTGAGACCTCCTGTGCCTCCACAGACCCTGGTATTTGCCTGCGGATCCCATGGTGTTCCCAGCTGCTTACAGCTTTGGAGCTGGAAGGAGATGGCTGCAGCCTTGCAGCATCTTGTGGAGGGCCCGGGACTGGCTTCTCTGGACTGGTCCTGGCCACAGTGGTGCCACAGGGGTGCTTGGGAGTTTGCCCTCCTGGTTCTGATCCTTTCACTTGCAGGTTTTCTAGGCTCTCTGGCTTTACTGTCTAGATTTCTTCCATGGAAGGTGTGAGAGCTGCCAGAGGCCCTTCTGATGTAGCTGCAGCCCCTAGATTTTCCCTCGTTCCTCTCTTGCAATGCCCTCCAAGAACCTGGGGGGTCTGAGGGGCCTGGGAAAGGCTGAGTCACATCTGAGGGGTTGAGCAGAAAGAATTGGGATTGAGAGGGAGGAGTTCTCAGGTTCAGAGTGCTGGGCTGAGGAGATGGATGCCACAGGAGTGGTGGTGAGGGAGATGGTCTTCATGGTGATGGTGACGAGAAAATGTCACGGCTGCTGGTGGTGACACTGATGATGATGACAAGGAAGAAGCAATGACGGTCAGGATGGTGATGGTGGTGATGGTCACGTTTACGGTGATGCTGGCAGTGACAGTGATGGAAATAAGGCGGAGGAGATGGTGAGATAGGGATGGTACTGATGGTGCTAATGGTCACTGTGGTGGTGATGAGGGATGGTGGTCATGATGTGCTGATGGTGCTGATGGTCACGTTGGTGGTGATGAGGGATGGTGGTGGTGGTGATGTGATGGTGCTGATGGTCACGTTGGTGGTGATGAGGGTGGTGGTGATGATGTGATGGTAGTGATGGTGCTGATGGTCACGTTGGTGGTGATGAGGGTGGTAGTGGTGATGTGATGGTGCTGATGGACATGGTGGTGATGTGATGGTGCTGATGATCACAGTGGTGGTGATGGACACGTTGGTGGTGATGTCATGGTAGTGATGGTGCTGATGGTCACAGTGGTGATGAGGGTGGTGGTGGTAATGTCATGGTGTTGATGGTGCTGAAGGTCACGTTGGTGGTGATGAGGGTGGTGGTGGTGATGTCATGGTGGTGATGGTTCTGATGGTCATATTGGTGGTGATGAGGGTGGTGGTTGTGATGTGATGGTGCTGATGGACACGTTGGTGGTGATGTGATGGTGCTGATGATCACGGTGGTGATGATGGACACGTTGGTGGTGATGTCATGGTAGTGATGGTGCTGATGGTCACATTGGTGGTGATGAGGGTGGTGGTGGTGATGTCATGGTGGTGATGGTGCTGATGGTCACGGTGGTGGTGATGAGGGATGGTGGTGGTGACGTCATGGTGGTGATAGTGCTGATGGTCATGAGGGTGGTGGTGGTGATGTCATGGTGGTGATGGTGCTGATGGTCGTGGTGGTGGTGATGAGGGATGGTGGTGGTGATGTCATGGTGGTGATGGTGCTGATGGTCACGGTGGTGGTGATGAGGGATGGTGGTCATGATGTGATGGTGGTGATGATTCTGATGGTCATGTTGGTGGTGATGTGATGGTGGTGGTGATGTGATGGTGGTGATGGTGCTGATGGTCATGTTGGTGGTGATGTGATGGTGCTGATGGTCACGGTGGTGGTGATGAGGGTGGTGGTGGTGATGTGATGGTGCTGGTGGTGGTGGTGGTGAGAGGGGACCTCCTTTCTACATCTTAGAGCATTATATCCACCACCTTTAATTCTAACAACCCCACGAGGATGCAGGACAGGCCTTTCACATCTGAGATATTTGAGGTTTGTAAGTAAGTTGCCAAAAGGCCCAAAGCTAGTTCCTGGCAGACTCCCAGATTTGAACTTCAGCTTGAGCCTGGTTGATTGAAGGCAGAAGTCGGGGTTCTGCCTTTCTCACTCCAGGACACATGTTTAGAATGATTCCATTTTTTAGAAGGCTGAGGGGTCCACATCTGACCACAGCTATCCAGGTCCCCACCCATAGCTGGGGTAGACAGGCCCAGGGGAGCCCAGAGTTCCTGTGGGTTCTGGGTTCACAGCTTCTGCAGCATGACAGGGACGGCCTCCCTTCATAGTGTGGGTGCCCAGGGAGGTGAGTCCGCCTCGGAGACGACAGCACGTTGTCTGGACCTGGACCACTCGGCGGCGTCCGTGCGGCCGTGTGTGAGCTGGCACGCCCTCCCTAGGGCCTGTTTGAGAGGCAGGTGCTGTGGTTCTGTTCTCTTCCACCTTCTGGAGGGACTTAAGTCTCTTGTGCCAAACCTTTCTACCCAGAAATCCCCCCTGGAGGAGCCAGGGAGGCCAAGGCCCGGGGCAGCCCCCTTGGCAGGTGCAGCAGAGAACTGCGGGAGACACACTTTCATCTTGGCAGACTGAGCAGATCTCATGGTTTCTCCAGAGAAGAAAGTTCCCCTCAGCCCCGGGGAGCATGCCAGCACCAGGGAAAATTAGTGATATTTTGAGAACTGGAGAAAAGTAGACTTAAGCAGTATGTGGGATGATCCCGGCTTGCTGCGGGATTCATGTTTACATAAATGTGCTTATTTATATAAGCACCAGAGAGGGATGACACTGAAGTGAGCGTCTGCTGAATGGTCATGGCGGCGACTCGGGCCGTGGGGTCATCGAGTATGAGGTTTTCTTTCCTCCCTGGTTTTCTTCTCATCTGGAAATCATGGTTACTCTATGTGCAAGAACAGCCCTTAAAAGCACTCTTGCCGATGCCCTCTTTGCTGTCGGGCTGGCATCTGTGACTCAGCCAGCAGCAGGGTGTGTGTCCTGCCGCCTGGCTCCTGTCCTGTGGGCCTGAGCACGGAGGGCTTACTCTGAGGGAGCAGAGCCGCGTAGCGCTGGGAGCAGTCATGCTACTGGACACGGGGGCGCCAGGCCCTTGCCCCTTCTGTCCAGGTGTCACTTTCTGTTCAGGCTCAGGGTCAGCAATAAGCCCTGTCTTCTGCTGAGCCTATGGTGGTCTGATGCAGTCACTGTGGGTTCTCAGGGGTCAAGGGGCACACCAGGTCAGGCGTGGGGGTGGGGTAAGCTGTGGCCTTCTTTGGTGACCCCTGATCTGGGCCCATGGGTGAGGCCCTGTCCCATTTGCCTCAGAGGTAGACGTGGGCACGGCAGCCAGCCTGGTACGGGTCTGTCCAGGACTCTGGTTTAGGCTGTACCCCCACCCTGGCTGCTTCCTCATCCCTGGCTGTCCCACGGGTCCCAAGGCCCTGATTCCTGCGAGATGCTCGGATCAAGCAGGGACAGAGGAGGGCAGGGCCCTCTGGGGAGGGGCCGTGCAGAAAAGGCTGCAACTAGAGGACTGGTGAGGCCTTGGGAGAAAGAGAGGTTTAGGTAACTTTAAAAAAAATCAAAACCAAACACAAGCCATCTTCTGCCCGTTCTGAGTCCTGCCCCTCCCCCACACCTGGGGTGGCCTGAGGACTGAGGAAGTTTGACTTGGAGGGAGGTGGGGTCCTTCTCTCTTTGCAGACCTCCTACCCCTCCCTGGGCTCTGGCACAGAGGGATTTCCCCCCCGTGGCTGCCCAGGCTTGGCTGGAGAGGCAGAGTGACCAACACAGCTGGGCTACCCACAGGCTGACAGTGCTGAGGAGGGCAGCTTCTGGGGCTGCGGGACCCCGGCTCCCAGGGAGTCTTATGTCACTTTCCAAGCCCCTCCACCAGTGTTCATTTTGTTTTCCTTAAAAGTCAGTAAATATCTGTCACAATTTCAGAACAGACTGGGGAGTCCCTGTCTTCTCAGAGCTATGGGTTCTTGCGCTGGGCAGCCGCAGTGTCCTTGGACCACACTCACACACTTCCTTCCTGTCTTCTTTGCTCTGGATGTGACTGATGTTGAAGGTTGTGCTGAAAGGCGCTTTTACATCTGGCTTTCCCCACCCATGAGTGCGTGGTGCTGTGAATTTCCCTGCGGACCATTCCCCAGAACAGCAGCACTGACTCCGTCCTCCTCTGCTGGGGCCACTTGGATGGGTTTCAGTCTAGGGACTCGTCTTCACGACACCTAAGTCTGTTGTTCCCCAAACGCACCATGGTTTTCCCAATGTGGCACACGCTGCTGCTGGGGATGGTGGGAGTTTGGTAAGAGTCTGCTAGGGCTGGGCCTGGGGGAGGGCTTTTCTCCTGGCCTCTGTGTGTGTGTGTGGGGGGGGGGGGGTGTTGTCAGAGCAACAGAACTGTCTTCAGTTACCCGAGGAAGGGAGGCCTGGAGCAGAGGGCTCCCGCCCAGGGGCACTGTGGCATTTGCATGGAGCCACAGTGGGGGCCTCTTTTCCAGCCACAGGAGCTCAGTGCCCAGTGGGCAGCCTGCCCTGCAGGGTGGTCCATGTGCCCTGCCATGCACTGAAGTTGCAGAGTCTGACTGTCACCATGGCGTGGCCATTCCTTAGCGGTGTGTTTGGTGGACACTTATTTCTACAAGTAACACGGGTCCAGAGTCATTGCAGAGCCTTGGACACTCCCTGGTGCTGGCTGTGGGCGGCGCCTTTCCACAGAAGTGCTGAGATCGACATCCATTAAGTGGGCAAACAGCAGTGGGTTAGTCGCAAGGAACCTCTGCTTGGGTGTGAAATGTGCATCTTTCATGGGTGAAGACCAAAGAAAAAGATTGTGTTTGGAAAAATCTTAAGACCAGTGGAGACAGCGTCTCAGTGTGAAGGACAGAGCCACGTGTCCAGGGTAAGGAAGCTTGGTGAACATTTGGCTGGGCAGCTGTCAGGCCCCACATCTGCTGCATTGCTGGACTACGTGTGGTCTGTGGCATGGGTGGGGATCAGGGCCAGGAGAGGTAGGACCAGGGACTGGGACTGTTGGACCATTTCTACCTGGAGATGCCCATGTTGCCTGGCCATGGGGAGCTACTGTGCCTAGAAATGGGCCTTCTCATCTGCCCTGTAGGGCAGCTGGTGCCGGCAATGATGGCGTGTGAGTCTCCTGGGACCACACACTGGGCACCTTAACAGCTGACATGTAGCTTCCCTTGGTTCTGAGGCCCTGGCACGGGCAGGGCTGGCTGTTTCAGAGGCTGTTCCAGGCCTGGTGGCTCTAGCCCTTCCCCAGCAACATCACTGCCGCCCTGCCTCCATCTGCATGCAGTGTCTTCCCTCTGTGTGCCCTGACCCCTCTTCTCAGCAGGTCACCAGTCCTGCTAGATCAAGGTTCCCCCTAATGACTTGACCTTAACTTGAGTGCAGCTGGGGAGACCCTGTTTCTAGATGACGCCACATTCACAGGTCCTGGGAGCTCGAATTTGGACATATTTGGGTAGATATATTTCAGCTCTTAACAATAGGCAGTGGAGGGGGGTCATTTGGCTTTGGGGAGAACCCCTAGGGACCCCTGAGGTTGGCTCACTGGGTCTGGCCTGAGACAAGTGGAGAGGTGCGATGGGCTGGCCTGTGGCCTGAGGGTGGCCTCTCTGTGTCCTTGGCAGGAACCTTCACCTGAGGGCGATGCCTGGGAGTGCATCTCAGCCGTTCAGTGCCTGAGCTTGATAAATCACGAGCTCATTCTTGCCAATTTCTGGTAGTTCTTTGTCTTTATGGAGTCAGACTTTCAGCCTCACCTTTGCTGAGGGTACATTACTCAAAAAGTTATGAGATTTCATCCTTACAGCACATGCCACTGAGGAATCTCCCTCCTGCACAAGATGAGCTTCTGCACCACCAGATTAGCTGCCTGTGACAGTTGGGGACGGGGCAGAGGCCTGTCCCCAGCGTCGGCTTGCGGGGGACCTTGCCAGGGATGGGGCCTTGTGCTTTGTGGAGCTGCCCCTGTGGGTCATCCTTCCCTGTGATTTATCCCAGCCCTGCACCTAGCAAAGGAGCTTTCCTTAGCAAGTGCCTGGGAAGAGGGTGCAGGGGGGAGTAGAGGGGGTCCAACCTCTACTGCACCCAGCCCCTGCCCCCTTCCCTGTGTGCGGTGTAGCCGGGCATGCAATTCCTCACAGGCCTGTGTGCCGCTCCCGCCTGTGCCTGGCCTGGCCTGGCCTGCTGGGTCATTCTTGCCTGTTCTATCTGGCAGCTTTGCTCTTAGCGAGTCCCTAAAACAATTTGTCCCTTTTGTTCTTTCTCTTGTTTTGTTTTTCTCTCTCCCTTTTTGCTGACCCACTATCCTGGGGTGTGTTGCTCAGACTCATTCCACTAATTATTACTTATTAGAGTTAATTTATTTAGTATTTATTAGCTGCATTATTTTGGTTCAGGATGAGCCACAGACACAGCAGCTTCTGGAAGTCTCTGTTCTGTTGAGCTCAGCATGTTTTCTTTGTGATGGTGAGGAGCCCTGATCCTCCCGGGTGTGGAAGAAGCCCTGCTTGGTGGGTCATGTGGGTTCCGTGCCAGTCTGTGTGGATGTTGTGCCTCGGAGACCTTCCGAGATGCTGTCCCTCTGGCGTTCTGATTGTGCCAACCTAGGCTGGGCTCTCTTCCCTTTGCTGGTAGAGCATTCTGGAAGCGATCACACAGGTCCCTGGGCAGACGCTGTTTCAGGTCCTGGATTCCTGGAGAAGGAGCTGCCCCTGTGGGTCATCCTTCCCAGTGGGAATATCGACCTTGAGTGAGACAGTGCTGGGCAGGGCTGTTGCCTCGGCGGTGTGCTTGGGAGGGAATGAAGCCAGCCGTGCCCTGGTCAGACTGAGGGGCCTGGGGAAGCCTGGGCTCTCATCCCTCCTGGAATGCTTTGTTGTCTCCCTTAAGGGTCCCAGCCTTTGGCCTCACCCCACCTGTTAGGGGCCTTAAGTCAGCCAGTGCAGGGGCTGCCAGCCCAGTGGACCTTCCCTTGGCAGAATTAACTGCGTGATCTTACTGCCTGGGCAGAGAGAAGCTACTCTAGCATGGGAGGGTAGGCTGAAGGTTGTAGCCGGGAGGCAGATGCTTATGGCCACTGGCCCGTGCCGTGTCCCCAGGCCCTGGTGCAGGAATTCACCATGACGCCAGCAGGTGGAACAGAGTCCCATTCACATTTGCTGCTACTGCTGCTGGGACAGTCACAATGTGCAGGGGTCAGGCCAGGTGAAGATGACCAGGGCCGGGGGCGGCCCTGGGAGCTGCTGATCCCTCCCCCACACACAGCCTCCAGAGCTCCTGTGAACAGCTCCCAGTGCCCCATGGGCCTGGTTGGGGACCTGGAAGGGAGGACAGCTCCTGAGCTCACTCATGGTCCTGAGTCCCTGAGTTCAGTACAAGACCGTGCAACTGTGTGCTGCTCCTGTACCCTGTCATCACCAAAACCTGAATTACAGCCACTCACAGCCTGGCTTCACAGCAGGCCCGAATCACGACAGGGTTTCTGCTATGCGCTTCTGTGCCTCACGTTCTCTCTAGGACACTATTTAAAGATCTCCCAGTAACCAGTGAAGGTGCATGAGGCAGACCCCTGTCCTTGGTTCACAGGCCCCTCTTGGTGCTGCATTGGCTCTGTACAGGCCCCTGAGGGTGGGGAGTCAGGAGCCTGCCTCTGGCACACCTGGGCATCAGAGGCTCTGCTGGAACCTGCACTTTTGTATAGCTATATGTGCCTGGCTACACCTCAGCATCCCCACTTGTAAGAGAGAAACAGGATCCCTGCCCCATGGGGTGGGTCTCACATCCCAGTGCAGTTGGAAGCAGCCCTGGGCATGTGCCAGTGAATAGGATTCAAATTCTGGAGCATACCTGGGCGGGTGCAGTGGGCCCTTGGGGCATACCTGGGCGGGTGCAGTGGGCCCCTGGAGCATACCTGGGCGGGTGCAGTGGGCCCCTGGAGCATACCTGGGCGGGTGCAGTGGGCCCCGTGTCTCTTGAGAGGAGATGACCTTCTTTCTACCAGGGGAGGCTGAGCCAAGGGCCACCTCCTCACCCGTCTGCTGTCCTGCCTCAAGTAGGCCATGGACTCTGCACGTTCACATGCACTCACTGCTGCTTATTTGTGTCTTAATGTATAATTAAAAGCAAGCATGTGGAATTCCCGGCAGGCCCATCATGTTTTATAGGGCACGGGAAACTTCCAAGGGGTTAAATGGCACCCTGCACCTTCCAGGTGGCACTGGAGATGTAGCCCAGGCCCTGTAGGAGGCCCACAAGAGGCTTCCTGAGCCATCCTTGGGCACACGTCATCATCCTCCCCCTCCTGCTGG
Source organism: Loris lydekkerianus (assembly GCA_963574355.1). Lineage (NCBI taxonomy): Eukaryota > Metazoa > Chordata > Mammalia > Primates > Lorisidae > Loris > Loris lydekkerianus. The sequence continues at coordinate 743 of CAUYPK010154888.1, read as the reverse complement.
CTGTCTCCTGGGGACAGCCCTGTGTCTGCAGTCCCCCTGTGGTCTCTCTGAAGCCCTCCTGGCTAGCTCTGCCCCCCTGCAGGGCCCCTGCCTGGTCTTGGAGTCTGTAGATATGTCCCGTGTGGGCCTCTACACTGTGCTGCCCCTCTGGGAGGGGCTGGCTGATCTTGACAGTGAGGGTGCCGGGCACAAGGCCACAGTTAGCTGGGCCTGGTCAGCCTCCAGTTTGAGTGTGACGCGGCCACAGGAGGTCCGAGGGGGGGCCCTTCTCCTTGTCCCTGGTGGGGTGCTTGCTGCCTTGTCCTATGTCCCGTGACTGCTGCTCCTGGACCTGTGAGCTGGCCGTTCCCCTGACAGCTCTAAGGCCCAGGAGTTCTCGAGCATCTGTGCTGGAATGTTCTGCCGTGCCCTGGTTCAGACCTGGGTGGAAGGCTGTGCCGTGCCCTGGTTCAGCCCTGGGTGGAAGGCTCTGCCGTGCCCTGGTTCAGACGTGGGTAGACTGTTCTGTTGTGCCTTGGTTTAGACCTGGGTGGACTAGTCTGCCGTGCCCTGGTTCAGCCCTGGGTGGAAAGCTCTGCCGTGCCCTGGTTCAGCCCTGGGTGGAAGGCTCTGCCGTGCCCTGGTTCAGCCCTGGGTGGAAGGCTCTGTTGTGCCTTGGTTTAGACCTGGGTGGACTAGTCTGCCGTGCCCTGGTTCTGCCCTGGGTGGAAGGCTCTGCCATGCCCTGGTTCAGCCCTGGGTAG
>CAUYPK010154876.1:0-13109 GCA_963574355.1 Loris lydekkerianus | reverse complement strand
TTCAAAAACTTTGTCTTCAATGTCATAAATCCTTTCTTCTGCCTGCTCCATTCTGTTACTGAGGAATTCTACTGTATGTCTCATGTCTTGAAGGGCTGCAAATTCTTTTCTCAAGATGTCAAAATCTTTGGTGATTTTTGTCTTTGAATTCATTGAATTCTTGTGACAACTTTTGAATTATTGCTAGAATTTCCAACTTTACTCTCATTCTTTTAATCTTATTTGCCATCCAATTCTAAACTCGAATTCTGACATCCCAGCCATTTGTTTATTAATGGGATCCTCTGATGTGTCCACATTGTCATTCCTTTGGGCAGTTGATCTATTCTGAGTATTCATGTCGCTAGAGTTTTTCTGCTGATTCCACCTCATGATTATTTTTCACTGTTTGGCTACATGAGCAGGTAAGGTGAAATTGGATTGGGTGCTCCTGGAGTAGTGATTAACCAGCCCTTTGCCCAAGAGCTGGGACTGGTGACTGCAGCTTTTCCTCTTCAGCTTTGCAAAGGACCCATACAGTACTACAGCCTGAGACACTAGGGACCTGCTTGGTGTGATAGGGCTAGGTGGCTCTATCTTGTATTCAGCTTGTCTCTGTCCAATCCTAGTGAATCAGTAACTCTGGGTTGAAGTCTCAACTATGGAGAAATACAAGCAACTAAGACACCCGCCCCCCATGAGCAATGACTGGAAAAGGAAAATCAAACCTTCCCACAACACAACTAGGGTACCTCCTTGGATGGTCCTCATGTGATTGGCCTAGGTCAAGAGTTCTAAATCAATTGTCCCAGTCAGCACCAAGTCCCAAGTGAGAGAGTTCAAAAGGTCTCCAGCAACTAGATAGCAGGGGTCTTCTGGTAGCTCAAGTGTGGCTCACTCCCATGCTCCATGGAGTCAGAATGGCCCACCCAGCAAATGAGTTAGTCATGGGAGGTTGATGCCTCCTTTCAACCATGCATCTTTGTCACACCTAGTCACTGGTAACCCCACAGGGCTATGGCCTAGTTCCCTCCAATGAGCAGATGGGCCAGGTGTTTGCACCTGCCTGTGTCACAGGGAGATCTGTGTGACTGTGACTCAGGCCACCACACTCTGCCACCAGCTGGCAGGGGGAGCTGAAGCCTGACTACCTTGGGTGCTTAATTGATGCTGGGGAGTGTCACTCAGTTCCAGCCCTGCTCCATATTGATGTTGCTGGCACTTATTCTTGTGGAATTTGTGTTTCTGTCCTGGCTTTATTCCACTGTGGGCCAGGTACTGTTTGATTTCACAGAAACTGCGACTCAGCCCTGCCCTTTGCTGCTGCCATTGTGCCAATTCTCATGGAGCTGGTGTCTCTGTCTCCACTGCACTCTGTTTTGGGTTAGAGCTCACAAGGGGCTCTCAGTTCCTGCCCCTCCCTGAGCTGATTCCACTGCCATGACTGCTTCTGTCCCAGCTGTGCTCCACTGGGGGCCAAGTGCATCTTGGGCTCACAAAAGCAGCAATTCTGACTTAGCCCTGCCCTGGGAGTATGCCACCTCTGTGTGAGAGTATTCTAGTCTTTGTCCTCGCCCAACCAGGCATGCCCTTGCTCACAGGGCCTGCATTTCCGTAACTGCCACGGAGTAGAGGCTCCCTCTGATTGCTAAGAGAGACAGAAAGTGTTTATCCAAAATCTCACCAAGGTTGTGAACCTTATTTTTCCCACTACCACCACCTCCACTACTGTGCTGTGCTGCAGGGCACCATTCCTCCCTCTCTCATATGGCTACCTTGCACCACAGTCCTAGCTTTATACCTGTGCTGCTGATTCAGCACAGACTTGTAACAGCCCATGCCTTGTCCATACCTCTTGAGAAAATGCCCAAGAGTCTGGACTCTGTGGGAGACAGGCTTCCAGACCTTGGGAGTGTAGGGGAGTGCTGGGAGTTCAGAATTGCAGGTAGAGTATATGTTCAGTTTTATGCCTGGCGTGAGAGTGCCATGGCACACTAGTGGGTCCTCTCTGGGGAAGGAGATCCTGTTTGTAGTGGCTCTCTCTCGTGGAATAGAAAAAGAAGAGATCTGAATTCTGCTCACTTGTTTGTAGAAAGTACACTGCAAGCTGTTCTCATCAGGGAGGGGACTCCCATCAGCTTTGCGATGGGTTTTGCACCTATTGTTTGTTTCCTTGGGGTCACAGCTCACCTCAGCAGGGGTGATATATGCTCTTCAATCTTCTCTCTTGGCTCAGCTCCAAACCATCAGCTTACTTGCTAAACTTCTGTCCTTTAACTCTCCTTCTGGATGTGAACCTCTGTAAAAAGCTGGCTCCAGTCAGCCATCTTGCCTCCTCCCCGCCAAAAGTATGTTTTTAAAACACTTGATTTTTTTATGGGTGTGTATAATGTTTAGAAATATTTAGAACTATTTTGAAAGAGCTGAATATTATGAAAATGTTGAATAAATTTGTTTTTTTGGTTATTCCCTTTTTACTATCTGTAGTACAAGGAATGTTTCTGAATATTTCTCCTTCCATACTATTCTAAGCACTCTGTATGTTTCAGTATGTATTTATAGTCCCTTCCCAATGTTTTCTGTTACTTTAAAGTGATAGTGGTGCCAGGCAATATATTAACTCTCTGTCAGTTCTATCCTATTTCATATTTCCCCATTAGTCTTGTTCAGGATTTCTGTCAGGATTTTCTCAAATGCATTGTGATAGTGCATGATTCTTATCACTGCTAACAAAACTTCATTTGGAATCACAATATTTGTTGACAGATTCATGTATGTCTCCCAGCAGATTGAATCACTGCTGGTTTTGATTTATGGGGCACCATTTGAATTACAGAAGCAACTATTTACAGACCATACAGATTGGCTTTCTTTTTTCTTCTCTTGTCATAAACATTCAATTTCTTCTCTAAGAACAGGCGAGATTTCCGTGGTTAGGCTTTTGTGGAAAAAATAATGTACTAAGTCAAAAAGAGAAGGAGTAAAAAAATAAAAAATAGATAAGGGGTGTGGAGGGAAGACCCGCCAGGAATGAGCTTGTACAACTGCTGATGTGAACTCAAGAAAGCAGGTGGTGCAAAGAATATTTTGCAGGATTGAGAAGAAACAACTAATAAAAATAGTGTGACATTCTCCCAAGATTTTGTGGCTACCACTATCTTGCTTAAAAGATGACTCTAAAATTAAATGTTACTTTCCAAGTTTTGGCATAATAGACAAAGTATAATAAGATCTATGGTTGTTGCAGTTGGAACTGACAGTGGAGTTTGAAGATCCAGATAAATATTCAGCTCTACATGGTATAAATCTGAAGGATATTTCTGAGATAGGGCTTTTATTATTTTAATCAATGCATATTTGTGGGCTAAATTCTGTTCCCCCAAAATTCATAAGTAGAAGCCTTAACCTCCTGTACCTAAGAATGTGACTATTTGAGGATAAGCCATTTAAGGTGAGAGTAAGTTAAAATGAAGCCACTGGCCAAAACTGTCTGACTGGTGGCCTTGTAAAAAGGGGAAATTTGGACACACAGTGATGTGGGGATGACCCACACAGACCATGTGTGGACACAGAGCAAAGGTGACCGACCATCTGCCAGCCAAGGAGAAAGGTCTCAAAAGAAGGCGCACCTGCTGACCCCTTGATCTTGGGCCTCTAGTCCCAGAACAACGAGAGAGTAAATCTCTACTCTTTAGGCCACCTAAGCTGTGGTGCTCAGGTATAGAAGCCCAAGAATATGATTTTAAAAGTCAAACAGTTTGCCTGGGCTTTAAAGCAAGCCACACAGCCTCCTGTCCCACTCCCATGCATTCCTGGTTTTCATTCCCTAAAGGCATCACTTTCGGCCATTTTTTTTCTTTTGGTATATATTTCCTTATTTTTAAATAACACTTTATTTGTTAGACAAGATCTAATGGCTTCCTACTACAGACAATGGGGATTTCAGATCTTCAACAGTTGATTCTACTATCAGAAAGTACACCTATATAGATATTGCATTTCCCTCGGCCTTTATAGTTTCATCACAATATTTAATGTTTTCATTTCTGGTACTATTTAAATATTCATAATTGAGCCATGTAGAACATTCTTAAACAATGTTTTGTTTTCCCTGGAATTACACAGTATGCATAAATAACAAGTCAGTTATCCTTCCAGGAAGGTCTCCCAAAAAGCCTCGGGTAGCATCATTTTGGAGAGATCTCCACAGTCCTCGGAGGGGTACCTGGTCTATAGCTGGAGATCCTTGAAGCATGTGAGGCTACAGTCTACAATGGAGGATGCATTGCCCTGAATGGCACAGTGACACTTCCAGGGAGCAGTGGTGGCATTTAGGTGGTATAAGCTCAATCAAACCTTGACTGAGTCAGTCTCATCAGAGAATCGTCTCTTCCCCACTGTTGGTCTCTGAGACCAGTGAGTGACCCAGAGACTTTCATCCCCAGCCACAGTCTGTTTCCACTACTCATAACCTCTAAGGGGAGCATAATTAACCTTCCAGTCTGTAGTTTTCTAAGTATCAGATCAAAAAGCAAAGCCATTGGCAATCACTCAAGAGTCAGTAGAAATATAACAAATAAGCTTAATCAGGTCCGATGAGAACTGAACCTGGATGGTGCCTGATTGCTGTAGCTGCACTCATGCAGTGTCAGCTTCATAGAATCAGAAATGCAGCAATCACGTGCATTTCTCATTCTACGAGGCTGATGCTACATCAGTGCAGCTATAGCAATCCAGGCAATATTGCTCGGTGTCAAGTTAGCTGAACCTTCGCAGAACCAGGCCCAGGTGTTTAGGGGGCCTGCTGTGAATGCAGGATCTCTCTTAGCCAGGAATTTGGTCCAGGCAGTAGAATGCCACCCTTTTACTTAAAGCAGAGATATTGCTGGTCTAGGCCAAGTACATTCTTTAATATACAATTTCTATCTAATGACTGAGGCTTACTAGGCCTTCTACCTTCTTGCAAGGCACCAAATCCAAGTTGACACACCCTGAAATGGAAATAACAGGCCAAAGAGTCCCAACACTTCCACGCATCAGCCCTGCAGCTTGAGCAAGGACCAAGTAGCAAGCTGACAGCTGCTCTGTGAAAGCAAGTGCCTGGTGTCTACGTCACAGGGACAGAGCCAGGGAGAGGCTGCCCCCTTATGCCAGAGGCTCCAACTGGCAAAATCATCCATACAGAGACATTTAGCTCAAAGGTCATTAGAATTGTGAGGCACTGAAGGTACTGGGATGCCTTTGTTGGTGGCTCTTCTCTGTTGGGAAATCCCTTCTGGCATTTACAGATGTTCATAATACAGGCATAAAGTACCGATTTTATAGACTACGGTGGAAACAACAAAAAGAGTACACTGAATTTGCCCAAGGGCCTGAACCACAAGGTCATTTTAGCTTCCCTTTCTGCAGTGAGCCCCATACAAACCCCATCATTTGAATGTGGAAGTCTCTCCCAGGACCAGATGAGATTGTGGACAACTGTATCCAACAAAGAGGGAGCAGCCTGGGAGCCAGGGGATGTGAATGGCGCAAGGCTGCTGAAGGCAGGAGGGGTGAGGGCTGTAGGAAGCAGAGGCCATTGCCAGCAGCCAGTTGTCTCCTTCACTTTCCCTCCCAGCTGTGCTGCCACTGGTCTTCCAGACTCATTTGGGCAGCTTTGCTTTCTCCAGTGGGACACCTGCATCACATTATAAACCAAATCCAGGGCAGCAAGAGCCTGAAAACTAGTCAATGCCGCAGAGTGGCTTCTGATGGGAGCTTCAGTCTCAGGGACGTCTTCTTCGTAGCAGACAACACCACTGCAAAACAAACTCTGCCGTCATTCATTGTCTTCTCTGAATGGACGTAGGTTTGTCATGCCAGATCCAAAAAGGGGCCGAGCAGACACAGCCTGCTGTTGGCACTCTTCCCTGACAAACGTTCCCTGCTTCTCTCGTCTCCCGAGTAAATCAGGCTGAGTTCTTACAGGTCATTTGATTTCTGGCCTCACCAGTCACATAGCTCTCTTCTTTCTCACCCACCGAAGGCACACAACTCTGGAACTGCTGTCTGAAAAGAGGAAAACCTCTCCCAGTGCAGAATGAATCTTAGTAATACTTGTTTCATTTGGGCAAACCTGAGATTGAACGCAAAATTGGCAAAGAGGCTCCCTGGCCAGGATGGAGTTAAAAACCATGAGGGCACTGTTTGGACAGCTGTCATTGAACATCCATCACCCTGATTTCTTCTAATTAACAAGCAGTAAAGTGAAGAACTTTTTATTAACTGGCTGACCACACATTTTATTCAACATCTTTGCTATGGATTTTTTTTCCAATTCTGTGAATCACCCTGTGAGACCCCGCACTCTTCCTCACCCAGCATTCCAACTGCATTGCCAACATCATCAAGGATTGTGACAAGTCTGAGGGTTGACCCTGTCTATAAGCTAAAATGTCATCCTGGCTTCCACTTTAAAACTTGAAGCAAAAATACTTTTCAAGGTTGAGTGATTCCAACATGTCTACTTGAAATCTGTGCAAATTCCAAAAATATTCACTCAAACCAAGAATTCATGAAATATTGTCATAGCAAAATATTGTCTTAGCAAAATATTAACAATATTTATTATATGTGACAAAATACCAATATCACTGACACTATTTTAATTGTTAAATTATATATATACATATTGATGTTACTATTGAGCAGAATATAAATATGTAGAAGAAAAAACAGTAAACTGGAAAAATAATCTGAAGTTGAATTTCTATTTCAGAAAATGCTCTCATGTTAAAGTAACATCTTAAAATAAATCTTTATTTCAGAATGCTTTTATTTGTATTTATTATGGGTACATAATAGTTGTATATATTTATAGGGTATATGTGATCTCTTAGGTTTACCTAAAATGTTCTATAATGTTATTTTACAGCCAGGGGATGATAAAGAAGAGATTGATGTGACTATTCTGGTACCATTATCTTTCATAAAAGGAAAAGGTAATGAAAGATTTTAAAATCCCAAAAAACAAAACAGAAAAAGACTTGAAATTTTCTTCCATTCATCAGTGCTACAGAACTAGAGAAGAAGTAGAGCTATGCTGATTATTTTATGATTTTCATCATCAAAAGACTAGGAAAAAAAAATCAAATACAAAAGGGGAAATACGCATGTAGTAAGCATCCTTACATTTTATACTATATAAATATTTTAAAATCAAAACTTTTCATTTAAATCATTAGAATATTAAATAAATGTGTTTTATTTTTAAGTAAATTTATTTCAGGTTAATGTGAGGGTAAAATCAACCAGGTCAAAACATTTGATTTGTCACGTACACTCCTTCTTGTGGTCACGGCCCCCACACAAAAGGGGGTGCCAAAATCCCATGTCACTGTGCTTTTTGATGTATATGGGGATTAAATAATAAATTATATACTACCAAGTGATTTGTTATGTTTCTGTTGTAAAGAAGGATTTTAGTGCATAATGTTAAGAGACCACGTGGCAAACACTTTTTATATGTAGTGCTCTGTTAAGATACAGTCAGTGGAACAGGGCAGCTTAAAAAAGTAGAATTTTTATTTCCTCACTATTTTTAGTTATTAAAGATAGGTCTATCAGATCTTACTCCATCCTGACAAGTGACATCATAAATGTGAATTAAATCAGTTTAGCCATTTTTCAATGCAAGTGAAGGGGAAGAACTCTGAATATTTCTAACATATTACTGTTTCTCTTCTACAAATTTAATTTGTTTTTTAACCGAGCTAGTGCCCTGGGCATTTGTAGAGGAAAAATAAAATTTCCCAAGCTGTTTCATTCTGCAGAAGTGCTGCACCCAGAAGGATTTTTGACGGTGGACAGATGACATAGCCAAGCATGTATTTCTTATGCACGAGAAGCTGTAGTTGGCACGGCAGCCACCACTGACCCTGTATGTGGTCTGTACCCAGATAATTCCATACGTTGGAAATGCTTCCTGAGCACTGCTGGTGGCTCCTCCCTGAGACAGCGAAGGCAGGTTATTATTATCTGAGGTTGCCAAGGTGGGTGAAAACCATATTTAGGAAAGCTTGTGCTCCTCAGTCACAAAGCAAAACGAGGACACATCTGAACACGGCGTTTTGCCAGTTAGCAGACCTGCTGAAGGAAGTCCAGCATTTCCATAAAAAGAATAGAAGGCTTTCAATCTGTATGTGCCCATGACCTGATTTTTAGACATGGTGTAACAAAATTTTCAAGGGACTGTAACACTGAAGAATGGTTTTCTTGAAAGCATCATACAATTATATCTTTGAGGACTTCCTCTTGTTGTATGAGATATCCCAAGATGAGATTTTTAACACAAGATTCCTTATATTTAGCTACTTAAAGCACCTCAAATGTTCAGAAACAATGTTCAGCTTTGCCACAGATGATATCTTGCCGATACTACAAATGGAAGATTGGAGAATGGTGGGGAGTGGGGGGTATGTGGAGTTCCCAGTATTCCTAAGCAGGACCTCAACAGGCAAACGGATGACAGAATCCCCTAATATTATAAATATAAATAGCTGCTGTGTATGGTGTGCTGTATCGAGTGATGTACACCCACACACTCTAGTTCTCAGCAGATAGGCTCTTCACAGCTTAGGAATTTACAGGAGACCCTTCCATCAGTAAGACAGAGACTCAACTGAGCGCGTGTCCAAAAGGAAAAACTAAAAGATGGAGTCCCTTCTGAGCTGACCCCTCAACTTCTAGCACAGCAAGAGCAATGCCTCGCTCTCCAGCAGCCGTCACCCAGACGAGAGAAGAAACCCCTCCCCATATCTAATCTTCTTGGTCAGCCAGTCTGCTGCAGGTTAAGGACATGCACCCTCACAGGTGGCTGTGGAATGATTTTAATCACCACCCTTGTCTGCCAGCGACAGAAGCACCAAAGACCAAGCTTCCAGGAACAGCCCTTGCTATCGCGTTTGTGGAAAGTGAAGGGACTGTGTCAGGCAGGTTAAATTAAAACATGATCAACTATCCGCAGAGAGGTAGTCCTAGTGCCAGAGGGACCACCTTACGTGACCCCGCTGTAAAAGGACGTGCTCCCCACACGGTGTCAGCACACACAGACCGAGGTGCTGATATCTGTTTGGGAAGAGGCTTCAAGAAAAGGGAGAGATGTATGAGACCTACTGTAGCTGGTTTCACTTTCTATAGATGATAGGAACTATAGAGAGAGAAGCAGGAAGATATTTTAGCCGTACATGAGTTTAAAGTTACAGACTCAGGGAGAGATGAGCACAGGGAGGGCGGAGCTGTGGAGAAATGTAAATATGAGTATGAATTAGAGAATGAAAATATATGACAAAAAGAGGTGGAGAAGTGTGAAAAAGAAGACTGCAGAAAATTATTTTCATTGCTGTAAACTAAAACAGTAGACTGGTAGACACAATGAAAATCAAAATCCATTAATCAATCTGATATTGAGGTGTTGAAAGGACATTTTAATTTCAAATACTGCTTTGATTCCCTATAGAAGTGTTTTTCAACCTTTTTTTATCTCACCGCACACTTGAACCTATAGTTAAACTTCTGTGTAACACTTAAATTATTCACCAAAAAAATAAAGAGTAAAAATAATTTAATTAATGACTTTTAAAAATGTTTGCAGCACACCTAAGGTCCTCTGTGCCGTGGCACCCTGGTTGAAAATCACTGCCCTGTATTGTGCTACATAAAGCCAAAGTCCTTAGCCTGATACCCCATCCTTCAGTGCTCTTGACGCTTACACCAGTCTGCATGCTGAGAATTTCACCAGTGAGTTTTCTAACAGAGCAATGAAGTGACAGGTCTGTTGGTGGTGGTGGTGGGGGGGGGGGGTATTTCAAATTAACATGAGGGTACGAACGTTTAGGTTCCATTGTTTTGATTCTAAGGTTAAGTTCAAGTTGTAGTTGAGCTCTTCACCCTGAACACCCTCTCGTTGCGCACATTAGGCGAGACCCCACCAATTGCCTCACTCATGGTCCCTCCCCCCTCCCGTCTCCTTTGTTAGGCTATATTTGTGTTTTATCTTTTGTGTGAGTGTGTAGTTGTTTATATATTGGTTTCATATTATTAGTATTGAGTACCTTGGATACTTTTTTTTTCATTCCCGAGATACTTTACTAAGAAGAATGTGTTCAGCTGCATTCAAATAAACACAAAAGATGTAGTCTCCATGTTTTCTTGTGGCTGAAAAATACTCCATGGTATACATATGGCACGGTTTGTTAGTACATTCATGTGCTGATGGGCACTTGGGTTGATCCACATCTTGGCAACTGTGGCTTGAGCTGCAATAAACATTCTGGTGCAAAGGTCCTTATGGCAAAATGGTTTTGTTCTTTTGAGTAGATACCTCATAACAGGATTGTGAGATCAAATGGAAGCCTCAACTTTTAGTTCTTTAAGAACTCTCCACACTTCTTTCCATAGAGGCTGCATTAGTTTGCAGTCCCACCAGCAGTGCAAAAGTGTTCCCTTCTCTCCACGTCTGCACCAGCATCTGCAGATTCAGGACTTTGTGATGTGGGCCAATCTCACCAGAGTCAGGTGATATCTCAGGGTAAGAAGAAAAAGAATATTCCCCGAGAGAGTTATAGGATTATTCCAAAAGATCAAACATCCAAATTATATGTATTCCTGACGGAAAAGAGGATGGACAGGTCTGTGTCTTAGCAATATTGCTGACAGCACTCTGGACTATTGACAGACAGAAATAGGATCTCTAAATGGGGCGACTATTCAAAAAACTAGTGTAGTAATTTAATCTTGAAGATGAGAGGGATATGAACTAAAATAGTGAGTGGAAATGGGAACTGAGTTGAGTTCTGATTCCAAAATACAACCTAAAATGTATTCAAGTTTATTAAATACAGAATGTTTTGTCTGAAGGTTATGGGTATAAACTGTGGAGGCTCCATATGAGATGAGGACTTGGGAGGAGAAAGCCAACCCGCACTGTGTTCTACAGCTTGTACCTCCCAGAGGTGCAGCCGGCTCTGGCCCAGCAGACCATAAGCTGGATCTCAGAAGGTTTTCTGGTTATACAGACAGATGAGTACATTACAGGGGCTCTGCATAATAAAATTTCAAGGTAAAAAAAAGTGTCTGAAGCTTCTCAATCATAGCTTATATATTCACTTTCTTGAAGTTGTATCTGCTTCATTGGAGCAGAGGTGTAGCATATAAAGAACAGGCAAAAGTCTGGACTATGAGGTCCACTGATTGCATTATCCATTAAGGGTCAGAACCCTCTTTGCCTCATTTCTGGAGCTTTCCCCTCATCTTTTCTACTCTATATCCCACTCTCTTAACAAGTAGTTTTATTAAATATTAGAGAGAATCACTTTGAAAACTGTTTCAGCCATAAGTATACATTACTTTTAGCTAATGGTGTTCTCTGCCTTCAGCTTATGCTCCTAAAAGAGGTGAGCTTTATAAATACACATTCACATGCACACACACTTTTTTACTTTAACTGTCAATCACCACACATTTAGTGACTATAATAAAAACATTTATTATTTCCAATGACTTTTGTGATATCTTGACTCAGCTGGGCCATTCTGCTCCTGAGATATGGCTGGGGCTATCATCAAGTGGAGAGCTAACTGGGCTGGGACATCAGCATGGCATATGCCCATGACTGCAGGTCGGGGCGCACTATCCTTTTGGGATCTCACCTGGGTCTATTAACCAACATGCCTATTTTTTCTCTTCCTGGTGGCTTTCTCAAAGCATGACCTCGAAGTTCCAAGAAGGAGTGTTTCGAAGGACAAATTCACTGTGCAAACACTTAACAAATCTCCAGTTGCTTTTCTCTTGGTAACATTTCCTTGGCCAAGACAGGTCACAAGGAAGATCAAGAGGAAGGGAAATAAATTTCACCTCTGGATGTCAAGGTTAGCATGAGCGTATGGGGAGAGAAGATTATATTTTTGGACACACTCTACCAAACACATACAGACACACACTCATTGGTACACAGTGTTAACAGGTGCATTTTAAATCAATACTACAAATAAACAACGTCCTGTATTATAATTTCTGCATGTAACAATCCCTACTCAGGATATTGCCTCTGCATTTATCAACTAAAGGTGGGACCTTTACAGAGTAATGCCAGTGTTAAAGTCGGTGCCTCTGATAAATTTAGAATTGAGAATTGTCAGAGTCCTCTCTGTTGTAGTAAATCAAGGAATTGGTTACCATTGAGAAAACTGGGCAAGTTTTGCAGCTGTCAGAAAGGCTGCTGTGCTCAACTCCACATCCTTTGCCCTGTATAGTGTTGATTCCATTCTGAGATGCCACTATACAAATGGCAGCCCTGCAGCCACACAGGGCAGAACCATCCACCACATCCCTGGTTCTGTAGCTTCCAAGTTAGGATACTGAGTAAATAGCGATGTAAAACCCAGAAGTAAATGTAGTGGGCAAAACAATGAATTCTATTTTGGACATGCTGGTATCATCCAGATGTAGGTGTGTGGTGGATGGTGGAAAGATTCTTCTGGAGCTAGGTAAGGCAGAGAAATAGATGAGGTCATCAAAAGAAAACAGGCCTGGGCAAAAGAGGAAGAGCCTGAAATAATAATCTCAGAATGTACGAGACAGAAAAGCAGGAGCAGTTGAAGGAGCAGGTGAAGTAGCAGGTGAAGTAGCAGGTGCAGGACCAGGTGAAGGAGCAAGTGAAGTAGCAGGTGCAGGAGCAGGTGAAGTAGTAGGTGCAGAAGCAGGTGAAGGAGCAGGTGAAGAAGCAGGTGAAGGAGCAGGAGAAGTAGCAGGTGAAGTAGCAGGTGCAGGAGCAGGTGAAGGAGCAGGTGAAGGAGCGTGTGTAGGAGCAGGTGAAGAAGCAGGTGCAGGAGCACGAGAAGTAGCAGGTGAAGGAGCAGGTGAAGGAGAGTGTGTAGGAGCAGGTGAAGAAGCAGGTGCAGGAGCAGGTGAAGTAGCAGGTGAAGGAGCAGGTGAAGGAGAGTGTGTAGGAGCAGGTGAAGAAGCAGGTGAAGGAGCAGGTGAAGGAGCAGGTGAAGTATTAAGTGAAGTAGCAGGTGAAGGAGCAGGAGAAGGCGAGGGTCATGCGGTGGTGGAGGGGCCCGGTGCCGGCCCGTGGAGCGGAGGGGGCGGGT
>CAUYPK010154872.1:0-16249 GCA_963574355.1 Loris lydekkerianus | reverse complement strand
GATTCCCTATTTAACAAATGGCTGGCAACCTGTAGAAGATTGAAACTGGACCCACACCTTTCACCATTAACTAAGATAGACTCTCACTCGATAAAAGATTTAAACTTAAGACATGAAACTATAAAAATACTTGAAGAAAGTTCAGGCAAAACTCTTGAAGGAATCAGCCTGGGTAAATATTTTATGAGGAGGACCCCCCAGGCAATTGAAGCAGTACCAAAAATACACTACTCAGACCTGATGAAACTAAAAAGCTTCTGCACAGCCAAGAACATAGTGAGTAAAGCAAGCTGACAGCCATCAGAATGGGAGAAAATATTTGCAGGTTATACCTCCAATAAAGGTCTAATAACCAGAATCCACAGAGAACTCAAATTTATTAGCAAGAAAAGAACATGTGACCCCATCTCAGGGTGGGCAAGGGACTTAAAGAAATACTTCTCTAAAGAAGACAGACAGAAAATCTACAAACACATTTAAAAAAGCTCATCATCCTGAATCATCAGAGAAATGCAAATCAAAACTACTTTGAGATATCACCTAACCCAGGTAAGAGTAGCCCTCATAACAACATCCCAAAACCAGAGATGTTGGTGTAGATGTGGAGGAAAGGGCACACTTCTACACTGCTGGTGGGAATGCCCACTAATACGTCCCTTCTGGAAGGATGTTTGGAGAATACTTAGAGACCTAAAAATAGACCTGCCCATTTGATCCTATAATTCCTTTACTAGGTTTATACCCAGAAGACCAAAAGTCACAATATAACAAAGACATCTGTACCAGAATGTTTATTGCAGCCCAATTTATAATTGCTAAGTCATGGACGAAGCCCAAGTGCCCATCGACCCACAAATGGAGTAGCAAACTGTGGTACATGTATACCATGGAATACTATGCAGCCTTAAAGAAAGATGGAGACTTTACCTCTTTCATGTTTTCATGGATGGAACTGGAACATATTCTTCTTAGCAAAGTATCTCAGGAATGGAAGAAAAAGTATCTAATGTACTCAGCCCTACTATGAAGCTAAATTATAGCTTTCACCTGAAGGCTATAACCCAACTATACCAGAAGACTATGGGGAAAGGGCCACAGAAGGGGAAGGGAGGGGGGAGGCTTTCCAAGGGGGAGGGTAATGGGAGGGGCCACATCTATGGTGCATCTTAGAATGGGTACAGGCAATTGCACTAATGTATACAGCTATGATTTAACAATATAAAAAATTTAAAAAAAAAGGAAAGAAAGAAAATGTGTCAAACGGTCTGTGAAGCTAGTGTATGATGCCACATGATCATATCAATGTATACAGTTATGATTTAATAATAATAAAAAAAAGATCCTAACAAACAGAATCCAACAACACATCAAACAAATTATACACCATGACCAAGTGGGTTTATCCCAGGCTCTCAAGGCTGGTTTAATATATGTAAATCTAAAAGTGTAATTCCGCACATAAACAAATTAAAAAATATAGACCATAGCATTCTCTCAAATGATGCAGAAAAAGCTTTTGATAATATCCAGCATCCCTTCATGATAAGAACACTTAAAAAAAATGGTATAGAGGGATATTTCTTAAATTAATAGGGGCCATCTACAGCAAATCCACAGCCAATATCGTATTGAATGGAATTAAATTGAAATCATTTCCACTTAAATCAGGAACCAAGAAAGGTTGCCCTTTGTCTCCATTGCTCTTTAGCATTGTAATGAAAGTTTTAGCCATTGCAATTAGGGAAGAAAAAGCGATCAAGGGTATCCACACAGGGTCAGAAGAGATCAAACTTTCAGTCTTTGCAGATATCATTGTATATCTGGAAAACACCAAGGATTCTACTACAAAACTTTTAGAAGTGATCAAGGAATACAGCAATGTCTCAGGCTACAAAATCAACACCCACAAATCTGTAGCCTTTATATATACCGACAATAGACAAGCCAAAAAAACAGTCAAGGACTCATTCCTTTCACAGTAGTGCCAAAGAAGATGAAATATTTGGCAGTTTACCTAACAAAGGACGTCAAAGATCTATATAAAGAGAACTATGAAACTTTAAGAATAGAAATAGCTGAAGATGTTAACAAATGGAAAAACATACCATGCTCATGACTGGGAAGAATCAACATTGTTAAAATGTCTATACTACCCAAAGCAATATATTATTTTAATGCAATTCCTATTAAAGCTCCATTGTTATATTTTAAAGAACCAGAAAAAAATAATACTTCATTTTATATGGAATCAGAAAAAACCTCGAATAGCCAAGACATTTCTCAGAAATACAAACAAAGCAGGAGGAATCACACTACCAGACCTGAGACTGTAAATCAATAGTGATGAACACAGCATGGTACTGGCACAAAAACAGAGAGGTAGATGTCTGGAACAGAATAGAGAATTAAGAGATGAATCCAGCTCCTTACCGTTACTTGATCTTTGACAAGCCAATTAAAAATATTCAGTGGTGAAAAGATTCCTTATTTAACAAATGGTGCTGGGTGAACTGGCTGGCAATCTGTAGAAGACTGAAACTGGACCCACACCTTTCACCATTAACTAAGATAGACTCTCGCTGGATAAAAGATTTAAACTTAAGACATGAAACTATAAAAATTCTAGAAGAAAGTTCATGGAAAACTCTTGAAGGAATTGGCCTGGATAAATATTTTATGAGGACCCCCCAGGCAACTGAAGCAGTATCAGAAATACACTACTGGGACCTGATCAAACTAAAAAGCTTCTGCACAGCCAAGAACATAATAAGTATAGCAAACAGACAGCCCTCAGAATGGCTATACCTCCGATAAAGATTTAATAACCAGAATCCACAGAGAACTCAAACATATTAGCAAGAAAAGAACAAGTGATCCCATCTCAGGGTGGGCAAAGGACTTGAAGAGAAACTTCTCTAAAGAAGGCACACGGCCTTCAGACACATGAAGGAAAGCTCCTCATCCTTAATCAGCAGAGAAATTCAAATCAAAACTAATTTGAGATATCATCTAAGTCCTGTAAGATTAGCCCACATAACAAAATCCCTAAACCAGAGATGATGGCATGGATGTGGAGAAAAGGGAACACTTCTATACTGCTGGTGGGAATGCACACTACTACGTTCCTTTTGAAAGGATGTTTGGAGAATACTCAGAGATCTAAAAATAGACCTGCCATTCAATCCTATAATTCCTTTACTAGGTATATGACCAGAAGACCAAAAATCACAATATAACAAAGACATCTATATGAGAATGTTTATTGCAGCCCAAATAATAATTGCTAAGTCATGGAAAAAGCCTATTTGCCCATCAACCCACAAATGGGTTAATAAATTATGTTACATGTATACCATGGAATATTATGCAGCCTTAAAGAAAGATGGAGACTTTACCTCTTTCATGTTTATATAGATGGAGTTGGAACATATTCTTCTTAGCTAAGTATCTTAAGAATGGAAGAAATAGTATCCAATGTACTCAGCCCCACTTTATATATATATTCATATATATATTTATTTATAGCTTTCATATGAAGGCTAAAACCCAACTATAGCACAAGAATATGGGGAAAGGGCCAAGGAGGGGAGGGGACAGGGGAAGTTGGGGTGGAGGGAGGGTAATTGGTCGGGCCATACCTACGGTGCATCTTAGAATGGGTACAGGCAAAACTTACTAAATGTAGAATACAAATTTCTTCATACAATAACTAAGAAAGTGCCATGAAGGCTATGTCAAACAGCTTGATGAAAATATTTGAGATTGTATATAAAACCAGTACATGGTACCCCTTGAGTGCACCTATGTACACAGCTATGATTTAATAATAAAAATAAGGAAATAAATAAATAAAAGAATATATAAAGAAATTTTATTATCCAGGAATAAGAACACAAATGAACCAATTTTTTTTTTAAAAAATAAACACTTTATCAAAAAAGAGATACAAGTGGCAAATAAATGTATGAAAATATGCTTAGTCATAATTCTAAGGGAAATATCAATCAAAACTATAATAAGATACTACCACATACCCATTCAAATGGCTTTTTAAAAACTTGACAATTTAAGTGTTGGTGAGAATACAGAGCTATGGAAACCTCCTAAATTGCTGATACCAATCACCAAAATTTATTTTTATTTACTTTGTTTTTCTTTGAGACAGAGTCTCACTTTGTTGCCCTAGTTAGAATGCCATGGCATCATAGCTGACAGCAACCTCAAATTGTTATTATTGAGCAATCCTTTTGCCTCAGCTATCCCAATAGCTGGGACCACAGGTGCCCATCCCAATGCCCAGCCACCTTTTCTTTCTTATTTATTTATTTATTTATTTTGGTAGTAGAAATGAGGTCTCACTCTTGCTCAGGATGGTCTCAAACTCCCGAGTGCCAGCAATCCACATGCCTCAGCCTCCTAGAGTGCTAGAATTACAGGCATGAGCCATCACATCTGCTCTATTACCAAAAGTTTAAAAGAACTCAAATATCCTTCAATGGATGATGGAGTAAACAAATTATGCTACAACCACATAGTGGAACACTATTCAGCAATGGAAAAGGAATGAATAAACTGATTTGTATAACATGGATGAATGCAAAGTGAAAGAAGCCAGAATGCCATATGTATATGATTCTGCCATTTATAAGACCTTAAAGGAAAGGAAAAACTCTAGAGACAAAAAATAGAGTAGCGGTTCCCAGGGATTGAGGGTGAAAAAAGAGATTGATTACAAAGGAGTGTAAGTGGACTTTGGGGGGTGAACAAATGGTTCTGTATCTTGATAATGGTTGTGGTTACCCAACTGCATTTGTCAAAATTTATA
Source organism: Loris lydekkerianus (assembly GCA_963574355.1). Lineage (NCBI taxonomy): Eukaryota > Metazoa > Chordata > Mammalia > Primates > Lorisidae > Loris > Loris lydekkerianus. The sequence continues at coordinate 11,424 of CAUYPK010154872.1, read as the reverse complement.
GAACTGTAAAAAGCAGATTTTACCAGATGTGAATTACACCTAACAAAGAAAAATTAAACTGGATTCCTATCTCATGCCATGTTAAACATCAATTTCAGGTACATTAAAGATTAAAATGTGAAAGGCAAATGAAAACTTTTAAGAGACAATACAGTGGAATATAATTTAAGATCTGAGAGTGGGGAAGAATTTCTTAAATAAGACACAATACAGGAAAAAGTACATATGATTGATTACTTCTGCTTATCTGTTCATCCAAAGGTATTACAAGGTGAGTGAAAAGTCACACCCCAAATGATAAGATGATATTTTCAACACACATAATTAGCAAAAGATTAGTATCTAGAATATATATTTATATATACACACTACAAAAGAATAAAACAAATAATCAAATAGAAAACAGGACAAATATCAAAGTCAACTGACTTTAGTTATGATAGCACACATCTGAATGTGAGTCAATGGGCTAAGATGTTGAGTGAATAAAAAATTAAGTCATAGAAGAATACCTCAAGTATAATCTCATTTGTATAAAGTTCCAAAACACGCAAAATTCACAATGATTTGCTTGGTAATATATACATCAGTGATTAAACAATAAAGAAAGGCAAGGGAACAATAACACAAAATTCAGGACAGTGGTTAACTTTGATGTGATGAAGAAGAAAGAGGTTACAGATAGCTTTCTATTTCTTAGTGTGGGTGGCAGGTTTACATGTCTTTTTTTTATTATAGAAAGTGAACGTATGTGCTTTATACAGTCTTGTGTTTATGATTGTGTTTGGTCATCTAAGAAATAGATGCCAAGATGGGTGAAGCATGTGAGAGCTTTATTAGGGAAATATCTGGGAGGGGCCAGGATGCAGGGCTGTTGCCAATAAAGTAAAGGGAAGGAAGCAGCATTAGGCAGGAAGAGGCTTGGACTGCAGTGAAATTCTAAGAGGCTCAACCTCTCAATAAGGATCAATGAGGAGCTAAGGTCGCCCATTAAAGAGCCCCTCAACTTGTGAAGAGGGTGTCCTTGTCATGCACAGTCATTGGTTGGATTCAACCTTGGAAGTCATGGTCTTGGTGTGAATTCAGAGGTGATTTCAGGAGGCAGTATTGGTGTTTTGTTCATCAATTACAGTAGCCACTACAGATCTGAAAAGTGCATTTTTGAGGCTGGAGGATGTGGCTCACACCTACAATCCTTGCACTTTGGGAGGCTAAAGTGGAAGGATTACTTGAGCTAAGAAGTTTGAGACAAGCCTGAGCAAGACTAAGACCCACTCTCTGCTAAAAAATAGAAAAATTAGTTGAGTGTTGTGGTGGGCATCTGCAGTCCCAGCTACTCAGGAAGCTGAGGCAGAAGGATTGCTTGAACCCAGGAGTTTGAGGTTACTGTGAGCTAGGCTGATGCCATAGCACTCTAGCTTGGGCCATCAGAGTGAGTCTCTGTTTCAAGAAATAAATTGTATTTTTGTGGCTATCACAATGGTATGTTTCAAAATTTTCTTAAAACTGAAAAAAAAAATGAAAATAGGCAACAGATAGCAACAAAAAGTTTGAGAATAAAAAATCAAATGGCCTGTAAACAAAATGATATTCAGTATCACTCAAACTAAGAATTTATTTTCTGATTAAACTACATCTTAAGAGTTTTCTTAAGGTTCTGGGTGATTCCAAGTCTAAGGTAGGGAAATACAAAGCAATCTGGCAGATCTGGGGCTAGAAGACAGAAATTGCTTAAAGACTAAAGTGATCAGGTCAGAAGAACATAAGAACTAGCTTGAAAGGAATCCCATTTGCAAAGTTTGTAACAATCTGAGCATCAAAACAAATAATGAGGCCAGGGATAGTGGCTTACACCTGTAACACTAGCATTCTGGGAGGCCAAATTGGGAGGACTGCTTGAGCTCAGAAGTTTGAGACCATTCTGAGCAAGGGTGAGACCCCATCTCTACTAAAAATAGAAAAACTATACTGGGGTGTTGTGGCAGGAGACTGTAGTCTCAGCTACTGGGGAGGCTGAAGCAAGAGGATCACTTGAGCCCAGAAGTTTGAGGTTCCTGTGAGCTGGTGCCATAGCATTCTACCAGGGTGACAGAGTGAAACTCTGTTTCAAAAAAAAAAAAAAAAAGAAAGAAAGAAAGAAAGAAAGAAAGAAAGAAAGAAAGAAAGAAAGAAAGAAAATAATAATAATAATGACCACTATGACTGTAACATATTGAATATGCTATATAATTAAAATCTATGAGTCCATATTGAGAAAAGAAAGGAAAAAAAGGGAAAAAAGGAAGGTAAGAGGGAGGGAAGGCTGGCTGGCTTTGTTACAGAATAATATCATCTAATACATCTAATCTAATATATCTACTTATATACTCGAGTATATACAGTAATAAAAATCCTGCCTTAGCCAATGATGGGATGGAAACAAATGAAAGTCACAAGACTGTCTTAGCCAAAGATGAGATGAATCCAGGCAGAGGCCATGAGATTGTCTTGGCCCAAGATGCAATTATGAAATCATGATGAACCTTGAAAAGCTTTGTGCTTTGGAATTTGGATTTTAAGACAAGAACCTGCCATTTTCCTCCTTTGCAGGAGAAGTAATAAATTTCTCTTTCCTTTTCCTCAAACAGCTTGCCCCCATTTTTCTAATGCAGCCTTAAGGACAAGTGCTGAGCTTTTGGTAACAATTTCAAATATTCAGGAAAATATGTTTCTTAACTAAGAGACTTATGAAGATCCACATTATGATGGTCAACAAGTTGTGGTGAACAGACACTCCTTCATAACTATTTGGAGTATGAACCTGTATGAACAATGTCTAATGTCCAAATGTGTAAGTATTTCAATGCAAAAATTCCACCACTGACAGAATTTACCTTACAGATATCACTGATGCATGTGCAAAATGAGTCACCGTCAGTAATGAGTGGGGCCACATCTATGGTGCATCTTAGAATGGATACAGGTGAAACTTACTAAATGCAAAATACAAATGTCTGCATACAGTAACTAAGAAAATGCCATGAAGGCTACCCTGAACAGTTTGATGAGACTACTTCAAATTGTATATGAAAGCAGCACATTGTACCCATTGATTGCACTAATGTACACAGCTATGATTTAACAATAAAAATAAATAAATTTTTAAAAAATCAATTATGGTATATCCGTATAAAGAAACACTATGCAGAAAAAAAAGGAAAGTTGTAAGTTAATGATATTGAAAGATCTCTAACATCTGTTACTAAGTGGAAAAAAAAAAAAAGGCACTGAACATTATTATAGTATGCTTCTATTTGATTAAAAGGGGAGAAGGTTATGCGTAAATTATTTTTTGGCAGATACATAGGAAGTTAATCACAATAGTTGCCTGGAAGGAAAACAATTAGGTAACTGAGGGATGAGGGTGAAAGGGATGATTTTCCCTGATGCCTCTTTTATACTTTCTGAATTTTAAACATGTGAATGAACCAGTTTTTCAAAACAATTTAAAAACTATCCACAAAAATGGAACAGAGGCTCATACCTATAATCTTAGCACGTAAGAAGGCTACAGTAGGAGGTTTGTCTGAAGCCAGGAGTTTGAGACCGGCCTGAGCAAGATCAAGACTTCATCTCTACAAAAATTAAGAAAAAAAATAGCCAGATGTGGTGGCCAGTGCCTGTAGTCCCAGATACTCAGGAGGCCGAGGCAGCGGGATCCACTTGTAGCCCAGGAATTTGAGGATACAGCGAGCTATGATGATGCCACTGCTTCTAGCCATGGCAAGAGAGACACAGTCTCAAAAAAAGAAAAGAAAAAGGAAATCAAATACCAACATAAATGCAGATAAAGATTTAATAACTAATATATAAAGAATTTAGACCAATAAGAAAAAAAGAGGAAGGGTGGGATTAGTCAGCCTTGTTTGGGGTAGGTGAGAAGTATTATATCATTAACAACTGCTTGGAATGCTAATACAGAATGAGTTTTTGTTTTTTTGTTTTTTGTTTTGGCCAGGGCTGGGTTTGAACCTGTCACCTTTAGCATATGGGGCCAGCGCTGTACCCCTTTGAGCCACAGGTGCCGCCCAGAATGAGTTTTTTTTTTTTTTTTTTTTTAAGAGACAAAGTCTTGCCATGATGTCCAGGCTGGCCTCCAGTGGCTATTCATAGGCACGGTTGTGACGCATTACAGTCTCCAACTCCAGGCTCAAGTGAGCCTCCCACTGCAGCCTCCCTAATAGTGGGGACTGCAGACACTCATCAGAGCAGGCTCAGGCTGCCTTTTGGTAAGATTTACTATTGGTTTTAAATTACTACAGACGATATAACCCCATGTTATCTGCATCCAGGGTATACAGCTCCCATTGTCCTGCCTTTAGGATGCCACTGTTCCTATAGAACATTGGATGAATGTCATGAGCAGGCAATTGTCACACAGAAAGGAAAGGAGGGACAGGGGAGGGAAGTAGTGGGAAGAGAAAACAAAAAGCCACATCATAAAATATGTTCAACTTCTTTACTCCTCTTTGAAATGCAAATTTTAAAAATTATAGAATAACATTTTTCACCTGACAAAAAAATACAATTTTTGTAATAATAATATACTATGGAGGCAAGTGAATGAAGAAGTGGGTGGGTAGATTGTTTACATTTGTAAATATTCATATCTACTGACCTCATAATTCCATTTCTGGAAGCTTATCTAAAGAAAGTGATCAGGCCCAGCATGGTGGCTCATGCCTGTAATCCTAACCCTCTGGGAGGCCAAGGCCAATGGATTGCCTGAGCTCAGGAATTGGAAAACAGCCTGAGCAAGAGAGAGATTCCATATCTACTAAAAATAAAAAAACTAGCCAGGCATAGTCACAGGCACCTGTAGTCCCAGTTACTTGGGAGGCTAAGGCAAGAAAATTGCTTGAGCCTAGGAGTTTGAGGTTGCTGTAAGCTGGGACCCTAAGGCACTGTAGCCTGGAACAACAAAGTGAGACTCTGTCTCAAAAGAAAGAAAAGAAAAGAAAAAGAAAGTAATCAGGGATGGGAAAGTACACTTTTTACAATAGCAAAAAACTGAGAAAGTAAATGTCCTTAATGATAAATTAAGTAAATTATATCCACATAATGAGAAACTACATAAGCAATTATTTAAAATAATGTTATAAAATAATGTTTATTGACTTGGAAATTTTAATAAGGCAATTAAAATCATATGTACAGAAAAACATTTTTTTGAAAAAACATTTTTATAATGATAAAAGTTTATGTAACATAAAATTTACCATTGTAATCATTTTCAAATGTACACTTCAGTAGCATTAAATACATTCACACTATTGTACATACCTCACCACTATCCATCTCCAAAACTTACTCCATCTTGAAAAACAGAAACTCTGGCTTGGTGCCTATAGCTCAGTGAGTAGGGCACTGGCCCCATACACTGAGGCTGGTGGGTTTGAACCCAACCTGGGCCTGCTGAACAACAATGACAACTGCAACGAAAAAATAGCCAGGCATTGTGGTGGGTGCCTGTAGTCTCAGCTACTCAGGAGACTGAAGCAAGAGAATCGCTTGAACCCAAGAGTTGGAGGTTGCTGTGAGCTGTGATGCCACAGCACTCTACTGAGGGTAACATAGTGAGACTCTGTCTAAAAAAAAAAGAAAGAAAAGAAAAACAGAAACTCTGTACCCATTAAACAATAACTCACCATCCCTGCTTGTCCTCAACCCCTAGAAATCACCAGTCTAGTAGTTGTTTTTCTGTGGCTGGCTTATTTCACTCAGCACAATGCCTTTAAACTTCATCCAAGTTGTAGCATGTGTCAGAATATCATTCCTTTTTAAGGATGAACAATGTTTCATTGTACAGGTATACCACATTTTGTTTATCTACTCACCAGTTGATGAATACTTGGGTTGCTTCCACCTTTTGGCTATTGTGAATAATGCTTCTATGGATGTGGGTGTATATATATTTATTCGATTTAATTCTTTAGGGCATATAACCAGAAATGGAATTGCTGGATCATATGTTAATTCTATCTTTAATTTTTTGAGGAGCCACCATACTGTTTTCCATAGTAGTGCAAACATTTTCCATTCCCACCAATAGTACACAGGAGTTTCAATCTGTCCAGATTCTTGTCAACACTTATTATTTTCTGTTTTATGGATAATAGCCATCCTAATGGGTATGAAGTGGTGTCTCATTGTGGCTTTGATTTGTATTTTCCTAATAAATACTGATGTTGAGCATCTTTACATATGCATATTAGAAAGAAACCATTTCTGTAACAAAAACGGACATAAAAATCTATTACAGGAGAGTAGGCAAGATGGCCAACTGAAGTCAGCTTTCAGTAGAGGCTCCCATCCAGAGGGTGAAATAATGGCCATAAATAACCCAATAAAGTAGAATATCAGGAGTTGAGCTAAGAGAGAGGATCGACAGGTTTGCATCACCCCTGCTGCTACAAGCTGTGACTCCAAAGAAACAAATTTCAGGTACAAAACCTATCCCAAAGAGGACAGAAATCCTTCCCCTCTCCCCAGGACAGCAACGTGAGGCAAGTAGAAAACAGAGGACCTTTTGTTTCACCAAAGGGGAGAGAAAGACTGACGGTCTGGACTCCCTCCACAGAGAGATACCCCTGCAAATGCAGGCAGTCTCTTACCTGAGCCAAAAATTGATCTAATATTCTCCCTACCTTTCTGAACTCCCAATCCACCCCTCCATCCTCTCCTGGTGGTCTGGAAAACTAACCCCTACAAAATCTGGAGTGTTTGGCAGATTTTTACTAGAGCGGGGCACCTCATGAGCTATGGGGCAGTTGGGCAGAAACTATAACTTTAATAGAGGTGGGGTGTTGCAAAGGGAGAGAGACTTGCCCAATGTTGGAAAAAGCATAGCTCAGGACCCACACTACCAACCACCAGGACTATGGCCCACCTGTTCCCCAGCTTGGCAGCCCACCAGGCTCCTGTGACTGGCAGCCTCAGTGGCAACTCCCAGCCAGCTCCTGCAAACTGTGACCTGCAACTCCTGCTCAGCCCTTGCAAACCACAACCTACCACCTGGGGCCTGTGACTCCCACCTGGCTCTACAACCCCTGTGGCCCAAGGCCGGACACTCCACCCTCCAGATCCCGCCTAGCTCCTGCAACCTGTGGCCAGCTGATGGTGACACCTGCCCAGCTCCAGCGACTGGGGGCCCTGGGCCAGCAACTCCACCTTTCTCCCTGCCTGGGTCTCAGTGGACTGCAGCCAGCAACTCTTGCTCAGCTCCTGTGACCCAGAGGCCCTCAAGGCTGATAACTCCACCCTCCAGCTTCCCTCCTGGCTCCTAAGGCCTAGGCCATCAGTGGCTCCACCCTCCAGTTCCCCTCCCAGCTCCTGTGACCCTTGCACCCGGTGGCAACTGCCCTCCAGCTCCCTGCCAGCTCCGACAACCTGTACACAGCAGTACCCTAGATAAGCAGCACCACCCCATAGAGTGGCAGCACCCCTAACAGTGGTGGTGGCTCCCTGGTCCCTCCCACTGGGGTCAAATTGAGCTGCCTAGATGCTAAAGACCTTTTGAACTCTACCACCTGATCAGTGTTTGTGTTGACTGGGACAATTGGTTTGGAACTCTTAACCTGGGCCAATCACCCATGGACCCACCAAGGTTGTACCCTGGTTGTGTTGTTATGGGAGTGTGGGATTCTCCCCTTCTAGTTGTCACCTGTGGGGGATGGCAGGGTGTCTTGGTTGCTTATATATCTCCACAGCTGAGATTTCAGCCCAAAGCCACTGATTCACTAGGATTGGGCAGAGACTAGCGAATACAAATCAGTGTCATCTAGCCCCACCACACCAAGTAGGTCTCCAGAGTTCCAGGGTGTAGTTCTGAATGAGACCTTTCTAAAGCTCTAAGGGAAAAGCTGCAATCACCAGTCCAAGTTCTTTGGTAAAGGGCTGGTTAATTACAACTCCAAGAGCCCTCAATTCAATTTCACCTTGCCAGCTTCTCTAGACAAACAGTGAAAAATAATCATGGGCCAAATTAGCAGAAAAACTCTGGCAAAATGAATAATCAGGGTAGATCAACTCCCCCAAGGAATGACAAAAGAGACACAACAGAAGATCCCATTCATAAACAAATGGCTGAGATGTCAGAAATCGAATTCAGAATTTCGATTGCAAATAAGATTAACAGAATGGAGGTAAAAATGGAATTAGAAATTCAAGGAGCAGTTCAAAAGTTGTCTCAAGAATTCAATGAATTCAAAGACAAAATCACCAAAGATTTTGACACATTGATGCAAGAACTTGCAGCCCTCAAAGATCTGAGAAACACAATAAAATCCCTCAGTAACAGAATGAAGCAGGCAGAAGAAAGGATCTCTGACATTGAAGACAAAGCTTTTGAATGTTCCCAAATGCTCAAAGAGGAAGAGAAGTGGAGAGCAAAAATGGATCATTCCCTGACAGAATTGTGGGAACACTTCAAAAGAGCAAACATTCGCCTCATAGGAATCCCTGAAGAAGAAGAAGAGGATGGTCCAAAAGGCACAGATATTCTACTCTAAGAGATAATTGAGGAGAAATTCCCAAGCATGGCAAGAGATACTGAAATTCAGATAGCAGTTTCAGAACTTTAGCACAACTCAAGCCAAATAAAGCATCTTCTAGAAACATGGTCTATGTGTCTAGACATAAGTTAATATGAAGGAGAAAATCCTGCAAGCAGCCAGACGTAGGAAAATCATAATCTACAAGAGGAAAAATATTAGAATGACTGCAGATCTCTCTGCTGAAACTTTTCAAGCCAGAGAGGATGGTCATCAACCTTCAGTCTCCTAAAACAAAACAACTTTCATCCCAGAATTCTGTATCCACCTAAATTGAGCTTCAATTATGACAGAGAAGTTAAATACTTTAATGACATACACATGTTGAAGAAATTTGCTATAACCAAACCTGCTCTTCAGGATCCATCCTCCATAATAGGGAGGTAGTAGACCAGCACAATGCTCTACCCCAAAGTAAACTCACTCTGAAATTCTTGACCAAAACCCAATTTCCACAGTGGTGAAAAGATTCAAAATGTCCATGGGACTTTCAAAAAACTTGACACCCAAAATACTACCAGGCTTATCAATACTTTCAATTTATGTGAATGGCTTAAACTATCCTCTTAAGAGGCACAGGTTGGCTGATTGGATACAAAAACTCAGGCCAGATATCTGCTGCATACAAGAATCTTATCTTACCTTAAAGGATAAATATAAACTCAGGGTAAAGGGATGGGCATCTGTAATCCAGGGAAATGAAAATCAGAAAAAAGCAGGGGTGGCAATTTTATTTGCAGATACACTAGGCTTTAAACCAACAAAAATAAGGAAAGACAAGGATGGTCACTTCATATTTGTTAAGGGAAATACTCAACATGATGATGTGTCAATTATTAACATTTATGCACTCAACCAGAATTCTCCTCAATTTATAAGGGAGACCCTAACAGATATGAGTAATAAAATACCTTCCAGCGCCATAATAGTTGGAGATTTTAACACCTCTTTGGCAGTATTGGATAGATCCTCCAATAAGAAACTAAGCCAAGAAATTTTGGACTTAAACTTTACCATACAACAATTCAATTTAATAGACATCTACAGAACATTTCATCCTAACAAAACTGAATACACATTCTTCTCATCAGCCCATGGCACATCCTCCAAAATTGATCACATCGTAGGTCACAAGTCTAGCCTCAAAAAATTTTAAAGTATAGAAACTAATCCTTGTATTTTCTCAGATCATCATGCAATAAAATTTGAACTCACCAATAACAGGTATCTACATACTCTTACAGAGACATGGAAACTAACCTTATGCTGAATGATAGCTGGGTCATAGATGAGATTAAGAATGAAATGGCCAAATTTTTGGAAAAAAACAATAATGAAGACATGATTTATCAACCTGTGGGATACTGCAAAGGCAGTCCTAAGAAGGAAATTTATAGTGTTGCAAGACTTCATCAAGAAAACAGAAAGAGAGGAAGTCAATAACTTAACGGGACATCTTAAGCAACTGGAAAAGGAAGAACATTCCAACCCCAAACCCAGCAGAAGAAAAGAAAAAACTAAAATTAGAGCAGAATTAAATGAAATCAAAAACAAAAGAATTATTCAAAAGATCAATGAATCAAAAAGTTGGTTTTTTTAAAAAATTAAACAAAATTGATAAACCTTTGGCCAACCTAACCAAAAATAGAAAATTAAAGTCTCTAATATCATCAATCAGAAATGACAAAGGTGAAATAATAATAGACACCTCATAAATTCAAAAAATCCTTAAAAAATACTACAAAAACTTTATTCTCAGAAATATGAAAATCTGAAAGAAATGGACCAATACTTGGAAGCATGCCAACTTCCTACACTTAATAAGAAAGAATTGGAAATGCTGAACAGACCTATATCAAGTACTAAAACTGAATCAACTATATGAAATATCCCAAAAAAGAAGAGTCTGGGACCAGATGGCTTCACATGAGAATTCTACAAAACCTTTAAAGAGGAACTGCTACTTATATTACTTAAACTTTTCTAAAACATTGAAAAAGAAGGAATACTTTCCAACACATTCTATGAAGCAAATATCACCCTGATCCCCAAACCAGTAAATGACCCAACAAGAAAAGAAAACTATACACCAATATCTTTAATGAACATAGATGCAAAAATATTCAACAGGATCCTAGCAAACAGAATTCAGCAACACATCAAACAAATTATACACCATGATCAAGTGGATTTTATCCCAGGGTCTCAAGGTTGATTCAATATATATAAATCTATAAATATAATATATCACATAAAAACAAAATAAAAAACAAAGACCATATGATTCTCTCAGTAGATGCAGAAAAAGCTTTTGACAATATCCAACATCCTTTCATGATCAGAACACATAAGAAAATAGGTATAGAAGGGACTTTTCTTAAACTAATAGAGGCCATCTACAGCAAATCCATAGTCAATATCATATTGAATGGAATAAATTGAAGCATGGTACTGGCACAAAAGCAGAGAAATAGATGTCTGGAACAGAATAGAGAACCAAGAGATGGATCCAGTTACTTACCATTATTTGATCTTTAACAAGCCAATTAAAAACATTCAGTGGGGAAAAGATTCCCTATTCAACAAATGGTGCTGGGTAAAGTGCTTGGCAACCTATAGAAGATTGAAACTAGACCCACACCTTTCACCATTAACTAAGATAGACTCTCACTGGATAAAAGATTTAAACTTCAGACATGAAACTATAAAAATACTTGAAGAAAGTGCAGGCAAAACTCTTGAAGGAATCGGCCTGGGTGAATATTTTATGAGGAGGACTCCCCAGGCAATCGAAGCAGTATCAAAAATACACTATTGGGACCTGATCAAACTA